>JAGFNK010000916.1:0-18527 GCA_025769875.1 Russula earlei
GGAACACCTGTACTGGTGCCTGTTCCTAAAAATGTTATGGTAAGAGATGAAGCGCTCACAGGCCAAAGCTAAGTATTGTTAATGTGCTACTGTTACTGCCTGCCTGGTAACCTCGTCATACAATTTCTGGCTCTCGTGGGTAAGCTTATCGAATCCAATATTTAATTGTGGGATGATTTCCATCAGGGTGTTGATCCTACCCTCCACATTCAGAAACTTGTTCAATACCACCACTTTCTTAGCCTCAAGTACACACCAGCCGCTCTGGAAGGTTCCCCTTTCATAACGCACCACGTACTCTGACTGCCCCAGAATGTTCTCCAATTTATCCAAAGTTCCTTGCGTGTATTTCATGCACCTATACCCCATTGGGGAATTTAGTTCCTTCAAAGTTACTTAATCTGCCACTTTTCATTATATCCACTTATCCAGCGTCGTGGATAAAATTAATTAAATAGCCAGTTTGGCTGATGAAGCACACCAACAGCAAGCAATATAGCATTATCGCACAATGAGTGTAGGACCATCGTATAAGCACCCGGGGAACACCGGTTGGCCCATGGGGTTGAGTTGCACCTGACATGGGGTTGACATGGGGTTGATATGGGCTTATCCACATTTATACAGAGATTGCCACAAAAGTGTCACGCCAGCTGTATTAGCTTTCGCATGATCGAAAATACATATACGTATGGCAGAAAGCTTCTGCGTAAATCTGCGTGTCTTCAATCTGCGTCATCTGCGGGAAAAAACTATTTGCTCACCATTTTTATCACCGGCACAATCATTTCTTCCAGGCTAATACCGCCATGCTGGAACGTATTGCGATAATAATTTACATAATGGTTGTAATTATTGGGATAACACAAAAACCCGTCTTCTTTCGCAAAAATGAAGGAAGAATTTACATTCGGCACGGGCAATCCTGCCTCCCTCGGGTCCTTAAAGGCCAATACATCCTTAGGCTCGTAATTGAGGTTACGGCCATGCTTATAACGAAGATTCGCCGTGGTTTGTTTGTCCCCGATCACCTTATACGGTGTTTTCACCCGAACAGAACCGTGATCTGTAGCAATGATCAGCCGGATATTCCTGTCCGCAATCTTTTTCAAAGCCTGGTGCAAAGCGCTATGCTCAAACCAGCTCCTCGTAATGCTACGGTAACTCACCTCATCGCCCGCCAATTCCTTTAATACTTCCATCTCTGTACGGGCATGGCTCAACATATCCACAAAATTGTATACAATAATATTCAGGTCGTTATTAAGCAGGTTATGAATATTATTCACAAGGTTAGCCCCATCATGATGGTGAAGCACTTTTGTATAGCTTGTTTTGAGATCATCCCTTTTCATTCTCTTTAGCTGCGCCCGGAAGAATGCCTCTTCAAACAGGTTCTTCCCTCCCTCCTCCTCATCATTCTTCCACTCCAGGGGAAATTGCTTCTCAATATCTATCGGTAACAGCCCGCTAAAAATGGCATTACGGCTATATTGTGTAGCAGTAGGCAGTATGGAGTAAAATGTTTCTTCTTCCAATATACGAAAGCTTTCTGCAAAAATGGGTTGTATGGTTTTCCACTGATCCAGGCGTAAGTTATCGATCAATATAAAAAAGGTAGGCGCCTCCTTATTAACATGCGGCATCACTTTATAGCGAAAAAGATTATGACTCATAATAGGTGCATCATCGCTTTTCGGATGCATCCATTTTGCATAATTCTTACTGATAAACTTAAAGAATTCAGTATTCGCCTCATCCTTCTGCGAAGCAAGTATTTCGCGCATCTCGGGGCTATCGCTTTTCTCCATTTCCAGCTCCCAATACACCAGCTTCTTATAGATCTCCATCCATTCGTTATAATCAGGATTATTGTTCAGCGCCATAAACAGGTCCCTGAACTGCTGCTGGTAAGCAGTGGTTGTTTTCTCCGCCACCAAACGCCTGTTATCAATGATCTTTTTCAGGCTCAGCAACACCTGGTTCGGGTTAACCGGCTTCAACAGGTAATCTGTTATCTGGCTGCCTATGGCATCATCCATCAGGCTCTCTGTCTCGTTTTTAGTGATCATTACCACCGGTATCTGCTGGTTAGCCTCCTTTATCCGGGCAAGCGTTTCCAGGCCTGTAATACCCGGCATACTTTCATCCAGCAATACCACATCTGCAATATTATCCTTCAGGAATTCAATGGCATCAAATCCATTGGTAAAAGTGGTTACATCATATCCTTTATTCTCAAGAAACATTCTTTGCGATTGCAAACTTTCTATCTCATCATCTACCCAAACAATTTTTGCTAACGGCATATGGTACGTGTTTAACTATCAATACTCAAATATATTCGCATCCATGCACAAGTAGTACATTTGATAAAGGCTTTAACAAACTACCAACTTGCATGGCTGTAAAAAGAAAGATCATCAACGACCCGGTATACGGCTTCATTACCATCAACGACCCGTTGATATTCGATATCATCTCCCATCCTTACTATCAAAGGTTGCGCCGTATTCATCAAATGGCCCTCGCCTTCCTCGTATACCCCGGAGCTGTACATACAAGACTGCATCATTCACTGGGTGCTTATCACCTCATGTGCCTCGCAGTAACGGAACTAAAAGCAAAAGGTACTGTTATTACGGAAGAAGAAGAAATAGCTGTAAAAGCAGGCATCCTGCTGCACGATGTAGGGCATGGCCCGTTTTCACATGCCCTCGAAAACAGGTTGGTTACAGGCATTCACCACGAGCAAATCAGTCTGCAGATTATGCAGGCCATGAACGAAGAGCTAAAAGGCCGGCTGAACACGGCAATTGCCATTTTTACAGATAACTATCCCAAACGATTCCTCCACCAGTTAATTAGCGGTCAGCTGGACGTTGACAGAATGGACTACTTAACAAGAGATAGTTTTTTTACAGGCGTAAGTGAAGGCGTAATCGGTTACGACCGGATAATAAAAATGCTGGTAGTACACGAAGGCGAATTAATGGTAGAAGAAAAGGGCATTTACAGTATTGAAAAGTTCCTGGTAGCCCGCCGCCAGATGTACTGGCAGGTATACCTCCACAAAACGGTATTAAGTGCAGAAAAGATGCTGGTACACATCCTCGAACGTGTTCGTGTGCTAAGCGCTACCGGAATAACCGATCTGAAAACCGGGGGTGCCACCGATTTCTTCCTCTACAATTATAGTTATAACAGCCAAATGGACAGGGATACGCTTGATAAGTTCTGCCAGCTGGATGATGTTGATTTTTCTTTTGCCATAAAACGCTGGAGCCACCACCCGGATCGTGTATTAAGCCAGCTATGCTCACGCCTGCTAAACAGGCAATTGCTAAAAATAAAGCTACAGGCTGAGCCTTTTAACGAGAGTATGGTACAGGAAAAATTACAGCAAGCCGCCACAGAGCTAGGCATCAGCCAGGAAGAAGCTGCCTATTTTGTGTTCACCGGCGAAGCCAATAATACCATGTATCGGGTACAGGATGAAAGAATTAACATACTTTTTAAAGACGGGTCTGTAAAGGATATTTCGGCTATTGACAACCCTTTAATTCATCAAACTATTTCTGCGCCCATCAAAAAATTCTACATTTGTTCGTTCCGTTGAAGTTAAGCCGATTGGCGTGGGTCGTTTAGTTCCCTGTTGATTACTCACGTGAGATGGAATGATTAATACCGATGACCAATGATTTAACCAACTTATTCATTATGGAATTTACCGCGGCACAAATAGCCATGTTAATCAATGGCAAAGTAGAGGGAGATGCGAATGCTACCGTTGTTTCATTCGGCAAAATTGAAGAAGCACAACCAGGCCAGCTTGCCTTTCTCGCCAATCCCAAATACGAGGATTTCTTATATACAACCTGTGCTTCCATTATCATCATCAACGATAACCAGGAATTAAAACAACCTGTTAAAGCAACTTTATTACGCGTTCCTGATGCCTATACGGCTTTCGCCACACTGCTCACAAAGTACCAGGAGATCATGACGCAGCAATTGACCGGCATACAACAACCTTCTTATATAGCCACCACAGCAAAACTGGGCAACAATGTATTTGTAGCAGCATTTGCACACATCGGAGAAAATGTACAGGTAGGCAATAATGTAAAGCTATTCCCCGGTGTAGTAGTGGGTAACAATGTACGTATTGCCGATAACACCATTCTACATGCAGGTGTGAAAATCTACCACGATTGCGTGATAGGGATGAATGTTACTATCCATGCAGGTAGTGTTATTGGCGGCGATGGGTTTGGCTTTGCACCACAGGCAGATGGCTCTTTTAAAAAGGTACCACAGATAGGCAATGTAGTAATTGAAGACTTCGTAGAGATTGGAGCCAATGCCACCATCGACAGGGCAACCATTGGGTCTACGTTAATAAAGAAAGGCGCCAAACTGGATAACCTGATACAAATAGCACATAATGTAGAAGTAGGGAATAATACCGTAATCGCTGCCCAGGCAGGTGTAAGCGGCAGTACCAAGATCGGTAATAATGCAATGATCGGCGGGCAAGCAGGCATTGTAGGGCATATTACACTCGCCGATGGCACCAAGGTCAACGCACAAAGTGGCGTAACAAAATCAATCAAAACACCTCATACAGCAGTCACCGGGTCACCCGCATTTGATTATACAGCCTCTCTCCGCAGCCAGGCACTAAGCCGCAGTTTACCAGGCCTGGAAAAACGTATACAGGAATTAGAGAAGATGGTGCAACAGTTGCTGGCAGAAAGAGTGATAGAATAAATAACTACTTTTTATCCTTCTTAGGCAATAAGCTGGCATCCGGTTCAATATGGAACAGGTATTTTACCACCAGCAGGAAAAACCCAAAGAAGTTAATGGTGGTTGAAGTGATCAGGGTAATCAATACCTTATCAGATATTTCAAAGTTGAAGTATGCTATTCCATTAATGCACTTTAGCGAACTCGCAATAATGATCAAAAAAATAATACAGGTCCAAATACAGGTAAGTGTAAAAATATGATGCGCATACTTCTTTCTTTCCTGCCTGTTTTGCCTTAGCAATTCGTTGAATTCTTTTCTTGCTTTTACATCTTCCAGCTGGATGGCCTTATCCAGGTTCTCATCTACAAACACTTCCTCCGGTACCAATGCTGAAGAGCGATTAGTACTTTCATCCGTTATGGAGTTGATAAGGTTATTAAAAGATGGCATACGTTATTTCTCTAAAAACTGGCTGAAATAGGCGTTGATTTCTTCGTTGGGTATATTACAATCTGTTACGCCTTCTTTATAGTAGTTATACCAGGGAGAGCCTTCCTTGTGTGTCCAGTTAGATAACTGCGCAGCATTGATATTTTTGGTACTATCCCAGGTAAAAGCGATGGTTTCTTTCGCGTTTTCATCAAGGGCATTGATATTATAGCCACTATCTGAATTATCTGGGCTCAATATCCAATCGGTATCAGTAACAGGCTGGCTGCCATAAAACTTATACGTTTGATAAATAGCGGGGATAACAGGACCATATTTCCATGCCTGGAACTGTTCCTTAACAAGAGGTTCGTTGTGTAAAATAAGATGAACACCCTGGGCAAAGTAGATCATCTTCTGCAACTTCATTTGTGTTACAGGATTGCCTTCATCAATAGCTTTTTTAACAAAGGCGTAGGCGATAAGTGAGGCGGGGTATGCCATAGAACTTGTTTTATCCCATAAAGCTAAATAAATTAGTATTAAATACACAATATTTTTAGTATTTATTGCAAAATATTTGCACTTTGGAGGGAAGCTCTACGCTACATTAAGTAGGTTGAACGTAGAAATAGCCACGAATAGCGCGCTAATGAGCACTAATGAAGAAGTCCACGGGTGATCTGTTTCCCGTGGACTTCTTCATTAGTATTTCTTACCTGAACCACGCTCTTCCTCACATCATACCTCGTACATCTAACATCATCTATTCATTTATGGTGCTACTTCCAGCCGTATTACATCATAGCAAATACCATTGGTTACACTGCCGGCAGGCACTGTAAGTACAATTGTATTCTCGCCGGGCTTCAGCATCGAAGCATCAAAATTAAAATCCCGTTCTACCCAGGTACCTTCTATTCCATCACGAACCATACTGGCGCCACCGCCACTGATATCATTATCCGGACCAACCTCTTTTCCATTCACTGAAATACCCAATGAGCGGGTAGCAGAGCCTGATAATCCAAAGCGCAATGTGGCTTTACCGGTTGTAGGCACACTCGCTGGCATAGTAAAGTTGATGGTCCAGGGAGTAGCCCGGCCCTGGTCACGGCCGTCTGGTTTAAAATCCGTATCATGCGGAACATGGTAAATGTACCAATCCTTAGAAGGGTCAGACTTGCCCACAGTAAAGTTTACATCATTGGGAAAATACTTTGCATATTCGATATACATACCCCAATGCCAATGATCATCTCCTTTATAAAATTCCTTAGCCGAACGATTAGGAGTACCTATTTGAAATATTTGTTGCCCATAGTGAATAGGGTGCCATTCAATAGTACCCAGGTCCAGTTTTTCACCTGGTGTAATGGTAACCGTGGCAGTAGCATCGTAAGCGCCCAATACACCATCAGCTATTGCATGTAGTTGGTATGTGCCAGGGCGAACATTAGGTATGGTAAAGCTACCATCACCCGCGCCATTTACCCAAAACTCATAATGCTTGGCATCGTTCTGCCAATTCAGCGATTGCGGTTGAAACACAAAATTGCGTGCACCCTGGGGTCTTGGAGGAACATAAGTACCCCTGTTAGCCCGTTTGCCATTGGGTAATTTTGGGCTGGCAGTATCAGTATTCCTGGCCAAAGCTATATCGCTTCTCCTCTCTGCAGGAGCAGATGGACGCGGCGCTTCCACTATAGGGAACGTATCCGTCCGTACAAGACGTGGAGGCCTTGGTGCAGCAGGCTGATCAGGGAAAGCCAGCCCTACTAATAAGTTAGAGAACTTTTGCATAGGGGTCTGCGCATCCACCAGTTGCAGCTTTCCTTTTACGGTAGCACGTTCAGCAGCACCAGGATAATCTACCCCTTTCACCCAATGATAAGGCCAGTGAGCCTGCTCCGCTTTTGCCTGCTTTTTAGCATCTGTAAAAAGTGCCTGTGGATCATTACCCGTTGGCACATATATGAAAATAGGGCCTACTACTTTTGTCCAGGGTTCATTAGCGGCAAAAGGAAGTTCGCTACCACCGTAATGCGTACCACGCCAGTAATCTAGCAAAGTAGGGTCACCACCATCTCCATCATCCAAATGGCCTGTTAACTCAAAATGTAAAGGGCCACTGGAGAGATATTCAAAAGAAGGATTGATCAGGTAAATTCCTACCTTTTGTGTAGTAGACGACCATCCAAAAGCAGGTATCTTAAACTGATCCGCTGAATAATCGTACTTGTGTTCAGCACGCCCTTTATGCACCCCGGTAGTTAACCGGCGGGCTTCTTTCATATTCAGGTCATTCGCAAAATCCCAGTCTTTACCGGTAGGCATAATATCATTCCGTTGCTCATCAATAGAAAGCCAGTCGAAAACAACACCGGAAAGCTTAAAACCAAAACGGGATTCACCAACACTACCGGCAGGATAAGTATCCTGGTGAGTATAGATCGCATAGGTATATACCCCATGTGCGCCACGTTCCAGGGTATAACGAATCTCGAGGTCGGCAATCAAGCCTCCACCCTGCCCGGCAGCGGTAGGATTAGCCCCGAGAATAGACTTACCATCTGAATAGCCTTTTACAGATACTTCACCACGATCACCATTTACACTGGCAGGATCAATAGTAATACTGGTTACTTCTCTGGCAGCCAATGCAGGGCTCTGCTCCCAGTAACCGGCATGATGCCCGGAAACATAACCCATGAGCTCAATATTGGGCGTAACAGTCTTTACTGTTTTTACAGAAACAAGATCACCTGTTCTTTTATTGATCTTTACAGTAAGATAGCCATTGGTCATTGTATAAGTAGCGCCATCATCTGTAACCGTAACGGGTGGATCAGTGGGGTTGTGTGTTGGGTTTGCCAACATAAAAGAAGAGAATACCATAAAGGCAGCAGCCAGTAGTAATTTGTACATATAGCAATCGTATTTATTGATGGTTTAATACAAATGCCAAAGTAATAAGCGCTTCCTGATCAGGCATCCTGTGGTGTAATGTCAGAACAGGGATTTGAGGAGATTAAGAGGATGAGAGGAGATATAAAGAGGATGAGTGGTTAGGTTTCACGCAAAGATTAAGTGGTTATTATAGTGCTTTTGTTTGCATAGTATTGTTGTAGTTCTTTCAGGCGTTGTATTTGTCCCGGGCGGGGATTGATAAAGGTTCTTACTTTCTTTACAAGAGCGAACGCATCCTCATAGGTTAAGCCGGTGCTAATGAGATAAGCGATCGTCATAGTAGGTCCGCGGCCTAACCCTTGCCGGCAGTGAATATACACTTTGCCACCACTTTTAATTTCAAGAGCTACGAAGTCAATGCCTTTTAAAAGCGTATCTATGGAAGGCGGCGTATTATCTACTGTAGGTAGGTGCAGGTAATGAAAGCCTTCATATTTCGACTCTGCATACACCGGGTGCAGGCGCATATTAACAATAGCCGTAATACCCAATGCTTTCAGCTTCTGCAAGCCCAGTAAAGTATATTGACTACCCAGGAAAATATTAGCTGTTATCTGGCTGCGCTTTAAGGTGGGTATACCCGCAAAGAAGCGATAGATATTATCCCATATCTTCTGCAGGAAGATAACAACGATCGTAAACAGGCTCCTGATTTTTGTAAACATAACTATTGATGAAAAGGTATTGTAATGGTTAATGAAGCAGGAACCACTTCTATAGTTAACCGGGTGGCTTTATCAGTACAATCATCACACAGGTACATCTGTTCTTCCGGCAGGGTAATAGCAATTTGATGGCCGGCTTTATGATATACCACTTCTGTTTCTCTTTCTAACAGGCTGCTACCAGCAGCCCTAATAACAGACAGCAGGTTTGCATCTTTTAGTACCAATACATCCAATAATCCATCCTGCATGCTAATACCAGGATATATCTGTATATCGCCTATACCCGCATTACCGGCATTGGTAACAGTGAGTGATACTCCTTTTATCTTTTCTATCACACCATCTACTGCTATTGTATACTCAATGGGTTCAGCATCATATAGGGCTTTAGCCGCTGCCGCACCATATGCCAGTTGCCCGGCGATTTCTTTTAATGTGGGATTCGTTTCAATAATCATATCCGCCATCACACCCAAATTAACACGAAGTAAAAAGGGATGCCCGTTCACTTTTCCTGTATCCACTGTTTGCAACCGAAACTGCTGATCTCTTAATAATGCTAATACGGTTTTCGTATCCTGTGGTATACCCAGTTCTTTGACCAGCACATTAGCAGTACCACCGGGAATGATTGCTAAGGGGGTTGTAGTACCGATCAATGCAGAAGCTACTTCTGTTACCGTTCCATCTCCTCCATATACAGCTATCATATCACAATTCCCCAATTGCCTTGCAGCAATAGTAGAAGCTTTTTCTCCTTTTTGTAATTCATGCACCGACCAGGTAATATTACTATTACCAAAAACGGTATCTATGTACGCTTTCACTGGCTCGTCACCACCAGCAAAAGGATTGATAATACAATAAACATGGGTCATTGTAGCATTATAGTCAAAACACCTGCCAATTGCTGATACCGGGGATATTAATATCCTTGCTTCCCTTTTAAGTACACAGCAAGCTTCTCTATGTTTTGCTTTAATCCCTCATCTGCTTTAAAGGTTTTCACTACCTGTATAAATTCCTCTGCTGTTTCAAAAAGCATATGCCAGTTAAGCAATGTTTGCTCGCCTTGTTCTTCGAAAGTAATGGTCGCCGTAAATTTTGGTGCTGACACGTGCTCGTACACTATCTTCTTAAAAGGGATCACCTCTTTGAATATGCTTTTGTTCTTATAGTCTGTACCATCAGGGCCATGCATTACCAGGTTCCATTCACCTCCGGGTTTCAGATCCATAGTAGTAATGGTATTCGTAAACCCATTAGGGCCCCACCAGTTAGCGATGTGCTCCGGGTGGGTCCACACTTCCCAAACCAGTTCTACCGGGGCATCCAGCAACCGGGAGATGATCAGCTCGCGATCCTGTGTGTTACTTTTTGCGTTTTGCATGTCTTTCTTTTTTGAGTTTTGCTAAATAGGTTTCCAGTATATCTAACTTGCTTTCCCAATGTTGCCGGTATTGATCTATCCATGCCGATACTTCACTAAGCTGGTCTAATTGAGCCTCACAAAATCGATCTCTCCCCTGCTGTTTAATTACTATAAGGCCACAGTCCATAAGGATCTTTACATGTAGCGATATTGCCTGCCGGCTTATATCAAACTTTTCAGCAATGGCGTTCACATTGTGCGGTTCATTGGCGATCATACTAATGATCGCTCTCCTGGTAGGGTCGGCTATTGCCTGGTATACATCTCTTCTGGCTTTCATATTATTATGCAAGTAAGTGCTTGCAAATATATGCGCAAGTATTTACTTGCACAACAGGTAGCACAAATAATTTTACGCCAGGGAAAAGAAAGTGGAAGGAGTGTACAAACTGATTAATTAACAACGTTTTAAACTAAAGCTATTATCCAAAGTCGAACGCAGTGAACGTCTAAATCGGTCTGCCATGAAAAGAACTATGAAAACCTGCTGCATAACCATATTACTGGCTGGTTGTATCGTGATACTTACTTGCTCCCTTATAAAACCATCCCGTTTCCCTTATAAAAAAGCAGGCCTTACTGAACGACAGGCAGCTGAGCATTTATTGGATCGCTTTACCTACGGCGCTACACCTGCTGAGGTAGATGCAGTTGTAAAGATGGGACTGGAGAACTGGTTTCAGCAACAACTACAAGCCGACCTGCCGGATGATTCACTGGATAGGCGCTTAAGCATTTATAGCGCACTACATCTCAGTAATACAGAAGTATGTCATATTTATCTACCCGGTTTTGCTATTCGTTCTATGGCTATTAAGGACAGCGTAATCAGTAAGGATTCCGTTGACAGGGCTGTTGATAAAAAAGCCTTCAATGAACAGGTACAGGCTTATATGGACATGAAGGGATTTAAGTCGGACCAGGACCTGTACAAACAATTCATCAACCAAAACATTTTAAGAGCCACCTATTCCAACAATCAGCTACAGGAAGTATTAACTGACTTCTGGTTTAATCATTTTAATGTTTCTTTCTTTAAAGGGGAATGCGCCCAATTTATCCCGGCCTATGAGCGTGATGTGATACGCCCCAACGCCTTAGGTAGTTTCGATAAATTATTGATGGCATCCGCCAAATCACCAGCCATGTTATATTACCTGGATAATTTTACCAGTGTAGGGCCAACCCCTCCGCCACCGCCTAAAAAACCTGCCACCCCACCACCTGGTGATAGCAGCATGAATATGATGATGATGGGTGAGGCTAGCCCTGCTACCACTAAGCCCGTACAAACCCTTACCAAGCCCCAACCTGGTTTAAATGAGAACTATGCGCGCGAGGTAATGGAATTACATACCCTTGGTGTAGATGGCGGGTATACCCAGCAGGATGTAACACAGGCAGCCAGGGTGTTAACCGGCTGGACAGTTTACCCTATTAGCGAGGTAGCATATGGTAGCAACATGAAGGGGCTTGTAGAGAAAGTAGGTGTTAATAACCTGGCTGCAAAAGGTTATGTACGGGATAGCGATTTTCTGTTTACACCCAACCGACATGATCATGGTGAAAAGACAGTACTGGGTCATGTATTCCCTGCCAATAAAGATGCAGCTTCCGGTTACCAGGAAGGTGTTGATCTGCTGGAAATGTTGGCACACCATCCTTCTACCGCCCAATTTATTTGTCGTAAACTGGCTGTACGTTTTGTAAGTGATAATCCGCCACAAAGCCTGATAGATAAGATGGCTAATACCTTTCTTAAATCTGAAGGAGATATCCGCCAGGTGCTCACCACAATGGTTACTGCACCGGAGTTTTGGAATAAGCAAGCAGTATCGTCAAAAACCAAATCGCCTTTTCAGTTAGCCATTAGCGCCGTAAGAGGATTAAATGCAGATATTACAGACCCTTATCCACTCTATAACTGGATTACCCGCATGGGTGAGAAACGTTATTACTACCAGGCACCCACCGGTTTCCCGGATCGTAGCAATTATTGGATCAATACCGGTTCTTTACTTAATCGTATGGACTTTAGTTTAGCATTAACCACCGGGCAAATACAAGGTATAAAAGTGAACCTGAATGCATCAGGTGTGGCGCCCAAAGATGCTCAATCTGCCCTGGCTGTATATAGTAAGCAGTTACTGCCCAATGCAGACCTGGAACGATTACGTACAAGGCTTATTCCCATGATCAATGACCCAGCCTTATTAACCAGTGTAAATGCCGCTTCTACCAAAGCACCTGTACCTACACAGGATAAGCCTATTGCAGGCGCACCTGGCGATATGATGTTTATGGGTGCAGGTAATGAAGCAGCGGGCAATAAAACAGCTACCGCTCCGCCACCTACCCAGGAAGTTGCAAGAGCAACGCCCCCACCCACTAACAATAAACCCTTGCAGAATCCTTTCCCACTGGTAGTAGGCATACTCATTGGCTCGCCAGAATTTCAGTTGTATTAGTGGAGGTTGTACGTATACTAGAGAAATATTCATGAACATTAGTGAGAGATAAAAGTAAGCCCCGGCTATTAGCCAGGGCTTACTAGTTTTTTAGTGACCGCCTACCCCCTGGTATGTGTCACTGGTTTCTTTTTTACAGGAGCCGCCAGTTTGATGTTGATCAGTTCCTCCCCTATCTGCCGGATCACTTTTTCAATCTCTCTAACCCTATCGAGAGAGGGCAACTTCTTTCCCGATGTATACTGAAGCATAAGGCTTTTATTGATCCCTGCCCGTTGGGCAATTTCGGAGATGTTTAAAAAGTTCTTTTCTTCAAATACCCGGGTAATGTCGTACTGAACATCAAACTCAATTTCCTTCGGGTTCAAGCCGTGAAAATCTTTCAGCAGCTTCTTCATCTTCTTTTGTAGTGCATCTTCATTGGACGCAGATTCAATAATCAAATTGTCGTCAAAGATCAGGCGTCCCCATAATTGATCATCGGATGCACTTTCGATGATGAGGATGTGTGTTTGCATCTTAATGGCTCTTTTTGTTTTCTCGGTTTTTAATTATTAAAGTTTTAAAAGTTTAAAAGCAGGGGGCTTTTCAGCCCCGCCTGCTTCAGAATTGCATTGAGTGTTTTTGGGGTATCTCGCTTTTTCCATGAACCGGAACCGTTACTTTACCCTTTTTGGTTTTGTGTACATATTGTTGGTGGCTCCCTTTCTGTTTCTTCAAAAGCCACCCATCTGCTTCAATAAGCCGGATAAGTTGTTTTGCGGTCATTAATAAATGATTTTATCATGGGCCGAAGGTAATGTTTTTATTACCTTATTATAAAAGAAAAGGTAATATTTTTATTACCTTGCTTCTGGTACCCGATTTCCAGGGAAGAATCATTGTATTAATACGCATTTGTATTACCTGATGGTGGCTTTTGCTGTTGCAGTATGTTCAATTATGTCTGCCGGCTTCTTGTTCATGGCTTTCGCAATAATGGTAAGTACGTCAAATTCCAGCAGCCTTCTGGAGTTTCTTTTGAGTATCATGGGTAAGGAGGTAGGCTTTACCCCTAGTGCCTGGGCTACTTTTCCAAAGAGCTCCACGTTGCTTTCTATGGTGCTAATAGCCTCATCTGTAAGCTTGCTGGCCATTGTAATGATAGTTTGATTTGTATATATTTGTTTTAACAATTTGTTGGAACAGAGATATAATCTCTTTTTCAAATGTATCAACAATTTGTTGCTTTTAGAAATTTTAATATTCGTTCAACATTTCATTCTACAATTAGATGACTGAAGCTGAAAAAATAGAAAAGATCAGTACGGATTTGTCAAATTTAGTAGACGAAGTATGGCTTCTATGTACTGAAGAATACCTAATAAGAAGGTTTAATTATTCAAAGAAGTATTTAAACGAACAAAAATCAAAGGCAAAAAAAGCAAAGAAAGCAGTACCCAATGCTTCGGTTTTTAGAAATCTCACCTGGGTACGTGATGAGAAGAAATTTCAAAAGGAAACGGATCAGGCTCGATGGGATCAATTTGTCATCGATAAGGTAAATGAGGCAGAAACAGCAAATGCTGCAAATGCATCAAACGAAACAAGAGATCCTGACGGTAAATATCACCCTATGTCTGTTCTTCCTGCCAGGGGAACGATGCTTGAATATTATGAGCGGGGGGAAATAGAAGAAAATCAGAAAAGAAAACTATTTACAGAAGATTTGTTTAAAGATAGCAAGCAGGTAATGAATATTACAGATCCTGCCATGCTGCCCTACTATCCACCAGGTTCCCTGATTGGTATGCGGGAGATAACGGATAAAATAATTATTCCAGGGGATGTATATGTAGTTGAGCTGGACAATTATTCGTTGGTTAGGCGGCTTTGTTATAAGGATAATGACCAGGCAACAAATATGTTTACATTGGTCTCCTATAATACCGGGCAAGAAGAAAGAGACTCACCAGAAGGGAATGTGCCATATCCCCCCTTTGATATAGCTATTGACAAAGTAAAAAAGCTGTTTAAAGTAACCTGGGTTTTAAATCGCATGAGTTAATCTTTACTGAAGTATAGAAATAAAGAATTGTTTCACGTACGATTGCCACTTACCTATGAGAAAGAGATCTATCCTTATCGTCCTTATCATTATCCACTGCATTCCATTTACCAGTTACACACAGAATAGCGATACGCTACTCCAATTCTTACAAAAAGAGATACCCGTACAAATGGCGGAGTACAAAGTACCTTGTGTGGGTGTTGGGTTAATCAGCGATGGACGCATTAAATGGGTGAAAGTATTCGGCTCTTTACAAAAAGATATACCAGCGCCGGCTAATACCCTTTTCAATATTGCTTCACAAACAAAGCCGGTTACCGCTATGCTGGTATTGAAACTGGTACAGGAGGGTGTATGGAACCTGGATGAGCCATTGGCGCATTACTGGATTGATCCTGATATTGCCAGCCAACCATGGTTATATAAGCTTACTACACGCATTGTATTAAGCCACCGTACAGGGTTTCCCAACTGGCGTTCCAATGATAGTAGCGGTAAGCTATCTTTTCATTTTGAACCGGGTACGCAATTCGGTTATTCCGGCGAGGGATACGAGTATTTAAGAAGAGCGCTGGAAAGCAAGTTTCGCCAGCCATTAAATAAACTGATGGAGGCGCAGTTGTTTAAGCCATTGGGAATGAAAAATACCGGGTATTGGAGCGCAGACTTAGATACTACCCACTTTGCTATGTGGCATGACGGTAAGGGTAACAGGTACCAGGTGCCTGTTCAAACACCTGTTAATGCTGCGGACGACCTGATCACTACCGTGGAGGATTATTGCAAACTGGGTGTATTTGTAATGCAAGGAGCCGGCTTAACAGATACGCTATATCAACAAATGATACAGCCATTGATACGTCTTAAAGAACATTATTACCGTGGCCTGGGTTGGGGATTGGTAAAAGACCTGCCTGGTGGTGGCTATGCGTTGGAACATGGCGGCTCCGATATAGGTGTTCGTACTATGGCTATCTTTTTACCCGGCAGCAAGGAAGGCATTGTTATAATGACCAATGGAGACAATGGTATGTTTATATCGGATAGAATTATTAAAGCCGCTCTGCCCGCAGGTGCTACTATTTTGGGCATTATGAACAAGGGCTCGCAGGCACATGAATGTATTACGCTTGCTGACGCGTTGATACAAAGCTATACCGGTGCTTACCAGCAAAGCAACGGTAAGATAATGAACGTGGTAAAGGAAGGTAATGCGATTAAAGTATCTGGCGATGGGGTTCCTACTGCAATATTATATCCTGAAAGCGAAACCCGGTTCTTCCTGCCGGATTATGATGTGCAACTGGAGTTTGGCCGTGCAGGAACAGCAGATGCCAATACACTCACTATATATGAGAATGGAAAGCAGGTAATGAAGATTAGCAAGGCGCCTAATTAAACATTTCTATACTGAATATTCGGTGAATATTCGCTGGTTCTATAGTGATTTCCGCCGGGCACTATTCAATAATAAGATTCGATTGGAGCGGTTTAATGCACTTTTGCGTACGAAAAGACACGGAAATACACATAAGGAAACTTTAGCGCACCTAAGGAGGCTTTAGCCCCTTTTACAGCACGCTATAGAGAAGTATCCTAGGCTCGGAGTAGAAGGGAAGTGGGATGGAACCAGGATGGACTACCTGCTTAATCCAACCCTCCCCTACGGATGGCTTTCACTTGTATCGGCCACTTCACCCGCTCACCCGTTCTTGGGTCGATCGGCAGCACAGCCTTCTCTATCGACGCCCGGTTGGGATCTTCACTCGCCATATAAGCCAGGATAGCCACCAACATTACATTGTTGCTAAGGTCGTCAAACACTAGTTTATCATACGTATCCCGGTTGGTATGCCAGGTATAATTGAAATAAGACCAGTTTAGTGCACCCAGTGAGAAACCGGGAGCTCCCACTGCATCAAAGGAGGCAAAGTCTGAACCTCCCCCGCCCGGCATACCCGGAAAGGTCGTTTTAACAGAGTCACGAATATTTGACGGCACTTTGCTGAGCCAACGGGTGAGATATTCATACGCGTGCAGATAACCCTGGCCCGATGTATTTATTACCCGCCCTGTCCCATTATCCTGGTTAAAAAGCGCCTGCAGGTGACTCACCGTATCCGGATGGTCTTCCACAAATGCCCTGGAACCATTCAGGCCTTCTTCTTCGCTTCCCCAATGACCCACCAGGATCGTTCGTTTTGGATGTGGATATACTTTTTGCAGGATACGCATTGCTTCCATCATCATCAGCGTTCCTGTTCCGTTATCCGTAGCACCCGAGCCTCCATCCCAGGAGTCGAAGTGAGCGGACAACATCACATATTCGTTTGGCTTTTCGGTGCCCCTGATACCTGCAACCACATTGAAGGTTGGCACTACTCCCCGCTCTTTAGACTCTACATGCACACTGATTTTAGGATCAGCCCCCGACTCTACCAGGCGGTAGAGCAAACCATAATCTTCCTGCATGATATCGATGGACGGGGTAGTCTTGGTATAGGCGCCAAAAATCTTATCAACCCCAAAGCCGGCAGACCAATAAGAGCTAACAATACCCACTGCCCCCGCCTTTTCCAATGCAACAGGCAGGGTGCGCGTTGTATATCCTGATTTTTTTATCCGGGCATTCCAATTATCTGTGATTTCTTTACGCTGGTCCTTCATTTTTTGAATGGATTGTGGTGTGCCGAACTGGTCCCAGTTATCATCCGGGCGGCCTGTAGGCTGCAGCATGGATACCATGACGAACTTTCCTTTGACTGATGGCATCCATGCCGCATAAGCCGCAGAATCCGCCAGGTCGGGCAGTATCACCAGGCCGGCCGTTACCGTCTTGTTTCCCATTGAGGGGCACCAGGCAAGCTGGGTAGCTTCCAGTGTACGGACACGTGGCGATATCATATCAATGTGCGAGATGCCTCGTTCCCATCCTCTCCAAACACCCCAGTTCTGTGCTTCTGCCGGAATGCTCCAACTTTTGTATTTAGCCAGCGCCCAATCGCGCGCTGCGTCCATTTGTGGTGTTCCTACCAACCTGGGCCCAATACTATCGAAAAGCTGGTGGGCCAGTAGCCGCAATTGAGAATGGTTATTCTCTTCCTGGAGAATGGCTTCTACAACCGAGTCCTTCGGTGCTGAGTCAGGCCCCGTTTCACGACGGCCTTGTGCAAATGTACCTGGCAAAGCCAGCGCCAGTAACAGGAGGGTAGTGATAATATTTCTCATAAAGTGAATATAAGCAATCCTCCATGCAATCAATAGCGCAAAATTAGGGGTGGTATTTACTTTAATATTCATCATTAACCCGGAGGGTGAGCCATCCAGGCAAGTAAATTGAGCCGTAAGCGAAATCACCTCCTGTACATAACTATTGATCTTTGTGTTATTAATCAATAAATAGTAATGATGACAACAATAACAAAAATAGCACTCGGTAAAAATGGACCACTTGTATCTAAACTTGGATTAGGCTGTATGCGCATGTCGTCAGTTTGGGGAGGTCCGGTGAATGATGAAAGCGAAAGCGTTGCTACCATTCAATCAGCATTGGATAATGGGATCAATTTCCTGAATACAGGAGACTTTTATGGCAGCGGCCATAACGAACTACTTGTAGGCAAAGCCATCAAGGGCAGAAGGGACGATGCTTTTATAAGTGTCAAGTTTGGCGCAATCTTTTACAACGGTCAATGGCTTGGATTAGACCTGCGCCCGATTGCCATCAAAAACTTCATCAACTACTCATTGGTAC
>JAGFNK010000917.1:0-18513 GCA_025769875.1 Russula earlei
GGCCAAGCAACCCACCTTAGAGGTTGTGCTAATGCTCAAGTGATATTGGGGTGTAGAGCAATGTGTATACTCGTCTACATGTATGGTATTTATACCTCTATGACCAAGGGCTATTCCTAAGTCCAAAAGAGGTGACTACAGGTGTCCACTATATTGCGCACTCAGTGATGTGTGATGTGGAAACATTCTAGACACAGCATAACACTGCATCTGTGATAGATAGCATAGTATGCATAACCCTATTGCCATAAGTGCATATGCTAAAGTTCTGTCTAACATGTAACATATCTAAGTGGATCTTGAACCTTGTATGAAGGTCTTCACCTTCTTTGATCCATTTGGGTTCTGGTTCAACATGGCCTTCAAGCTACCTCCCCACTCCCTTCTTCTGTGTCAGTTCAGTGGTGTTAATGTCCATAACTCAGGCATGGTCATAGCAACCTTGCAATGGCCACAAATCCTGATCATGGCCTATAGCCACTGTGATGACCTGGCTGCCATAAGAGTGACATGCCCATGGCTGTGATGATGACATGTCTACCCTGGCAAATTGTTTATCGTGCTCTTCCACCCGCGTGCATTCCTTTGCAATGCCCTCACTGCTTGCAAAGCTCCTCCAGCATGCCATGGCAACTCCAGCAAAACCCACAAGAACAACACCACTCATCAACCTTCAGTCCTGGTGTCACCTGATCATTGCCTTCACTTGCCTGCTCCCATCAATCCCTGTGGTTCCTGCACATCCAGCATCACCCATCATTGCCTCAACACCACCCTACAGCCTCAGCCATGCCACTCAGCCTCAGGCCCTGGCTCAGCCTCTCAGCCTCAGCCTCAGCCGCCGCCACCGCTCAGCCCCTCAGGAAACTACATCCTACTAGAACCACCTAGAATGAACTAGAGTGTACTAGAAATGACCCAATATAGTAATTCTAGTCACTTCTAGCCACTTCTAGTAGTGACAGCTTTGCTGATCTGAGGCTGAGAAAGATTAACAGCTGCCATGACAATGTTGCCACAGGGAGAAGTTGCTGATGCAAGCACCATGCCTCCCCTTCCACCACATCCCCATCCATCCATACAACCTCATCCATGAGTGCTGCCATCACCTGCAGTGGCAAGACCTTATCATCACACCCATAAGATGACAGCACAAGCAATGTGCAAATCACCCCCTCAGATGCTCACACCTTTCCATGATGCCATTGCCAATGCCCTTGCCTCTTGCCACCCATTGCCTCAAATGACCATGCCTCAGCCTCTGCCATGACTGGCAGTTTTGGGCCACCAGGGGTGGTGTGCAGAGGAGCGCAAAAGCGCAACATGGCATGTCCCCAGGATCATTTTTGATCCCTTAATTTTTTCCACTCCCCTCAGGGGAAAATACATTCTGCTGTGACCCTTCTCAGGCCTTGTATGACCCACATCAAAAACTGAAAATGTGCGAAAAGCAAGAACATTTCACATTGGCTCCACAACTCCATATCTGAGAAAAATGCAAACATGTGACTCAATTGCATGCTTGCACCAAAACCAGAACAAGCACATCAGCCACATAGAGAGGCAATGTGTTATTTCCATTGAAGTCCGAAGTCCTTCCACTATACATTTCCATTACTGTTTACTTCCATTCCTGACTCCAAAAATTTCCTAAAAAAAAAAAAAACTCTCCTATTTTATTCCTCAAGTAACATACTTGTAAAACATATAAGTAGCCTCTTATTGCCTGCAAATGTATCATTGTCGTGTTCCTTGTTCTTGAAAAGACCCCTCGCATGCACTTCAAAACAAAGTCCCCTTCTCATGCTCTACCACCACTCCACATCTTTTACACACATTCCTGACCCCATGCCATGTCAACAGTCCATCGGCCCATCTTGACCACTCCTGTGTTCCCACTGCCTGTGCCATATCTGTTACGAACCAAGGCCAGGTCCTGGCTGTAGATTGGTCCTATTTCACTCAAGAGAGACCTCTCTCACTTTGCATTACCAACTCCCTTCTGTTTTCTGGGCTATCCCTCCTGTGGTGCAAGATATCGCTATTGCAAAGGCACTATAACACGACCAGGCACCTGTTTCCTAATCGGGTAATCATCGCGTGGCAGCCACATGGTCACCCAGCCACCAGGAACCCAAAACAGTGGCACAAACTCTTAGAAACTGTTGCATAACTCATCTGACGTCATCAAGGCTCCAATGACATCATGGCTGACTGAGCAACCCCACAGTGACCTCATAGGCTCACTAAGTGCTCCACAGTGACATCATAATGATGTTATCACTCCACAATGATCTGTAATGCGCTCAGTAAGCCTGAAACTTGACACAAGCAAGTTTATGCCTCTGTAGTCCTATTGGATGGTACCAAAGAGTCTAGAATAGTCCCAGTTCTTTGTAATTGACCCTGTACACTGTATATAAGCCCCAATGAAGTATGGCCAGTCATCAGACTGTCCATTTGTGATACTCTCATCTTCCTGGGTACTCCCCTGCAACCACTCAGTCTAAAGTCCTCCCTCGTCCTCAAGGTACTCTTCAACGACCGCCTTGTTTAAAGCCCCTCGTTGCACTGGCCTCTACTCTTTGCCTCTGCCTCTTGCAACACGTACCAGTCCCCATCTGGTATCTTCTAGTCATTTGGCTCATCCTCCTGTTCAACGCTGTTTATGCCGCGTACCATCTGTTCCAACCCTTGCCCACCTGCTCCTGAGTCCTTAGTGATCAGCAGTACGTGTCTTGACAATATCTTTACCAATGACAGCAGCAACAGGATCAACAGCAACAATGACAGCAGCAGCAATACCAGCAACATGGCCAATGCCTGGCAACACCACATCACAATGACACATTTGACAGGACACAAGCACACTCTGCCCTCCTCCTTTCATACACTGTGCCCATGTTCCAATGCATGACAACAGTTCAGAACATACACCCCCCCCCCCTTTGTGATGATGAGACCACCTACACATAAGACCAAAGACTCACTCAAGAAGCTACCCACACATGTACCTGCACATGTTACCTGACCCATCCTATAACTGCCAGACCTGTCAGATAAAAACCCATGAGAGTTGGAGTACAGGTGTAGCAAGTCTAGGGATGCACAAGTGAGATCATAAGGCTGACTGGTCCAAGGAAAGAGAGAGGAGAGAGGGAGAGAGTGGAGCAAGTGGCCTGCATGACTGGTGATGCTTCTTGTTTTTTGCAGACAGAGAGGAGTGGGTGACAAAGAGGGGTAATCTTCTGAACTTTTTGGAACTCCTTCTACTACAGAGTAGCTAGGGTGTTTTATATACAAGCAGGGAGGTACTAAAGATGAAAGGCATGAAAGAGAGAGAAAGGCATGAAAGAGAATTGAGGCTGGGCAAGGCAGTCAAGGCCATAATGAAAGACTTGAGATGCAAACACATCACATGTGTCAGGGTGTGGCATGGTTGGTGGTGAACAGCCTGGGCAATGTGATTGAGGTCTTGATGTCACATACAAGGTGGCTTGTAGTGTGGTGAGGGCTGAGGAATGAAGGGAGATGAGGGGAGGAGACGTCACTGTTGGGTCTTTTCTGCACATGATTCTGTGGCCAGAAACATGGCTACCTTACATAGGTAAGGCCTTGGGCACCCACAGAATTACCCATGCTGAAGCCTACCACAGGTTGACTTGCACCTGTGCTATACCCTATACATGAAGGTGCACACTGAGACAACATCCTACAAACTGTTTGTTTCTGCCTTCTCCACTAGCATCTTTCCCTTCAATCCTGTTGTATTCACCAAGTCTGACTTTGCTCCTTTAAATTCCTACTCCATGTGCTGACATTGTTTCCTGCAGACATCCCTTCTTCCTCCCCTTTTGTTAGGACTCAGTTTGTTTGTGTTCCTGTTTGTTTACCTATACTTGCTTACTCATTCCTCTTACTGTTTGCTTACTGATTCGCTGATTGATGCTTAGTGATGTGGCTGACAGATATGATGATTCATGCTTAGTGATTGCTTACTGGACTGATGACAGATACTAGGAGAGAATGACTCACATGTGAGTCATTTCTGATGCTTTTGGATTGCGGTCTTTATTTTTGAATTCTATTGGGTCTCAGCTATGTGCTCCCCAAGTTTTGTACAAATTGGATCAGCCGTTGTGGAGATATGGTATAAATACTCAGATGTATTGAAGAGTTGAGCCTTACACTTGACTTACTCTTTTACAAGAAATAACTATCTTGTCAAACTCTCTAAAAACCAAGTCATCACTCTAAGTGAAAGAGGCCCTTCTCATCTCTTACATCTACTCTTCCTGAGATAATATCAAAGGATTCAAAATCTAGTGCTTGAACTATATCAAGCAACTCTTTCACTTAGAGACAGTAATAAGATCAAGAAGATCTTAACACCTTTCTGTCAAGACTCACTGTTGAACTATCCAGTTCAAGAGCGAGGGATAAGCTCGAAGACGAGTTGATAGACATCCAAGACCGCGTGGGCAAGGAGTAGAGTCCAGAGTAGCAACAAATACCAGAGAGGTATTGTTACTGTGAGAGTAGAGCAGTCACGCAGGGAAGAGGCCAGGATAGTCACAAGGGGATGGTCCTTAAAGGAGTATCCCAGGGATGGAGAGTGCCGTAAACAAATGGACAGTCTGAGGACTGTCCACTACTTTATTGAGCGCTTATATACTACAAGAGAACTGCTAAATAGGGAACAAGTCATAACCTTGTTATCAAGCACAATAGAGTGATGAGTAAGAAGTCGGAGGACGCTTACTGAGCATGCTCAGTCATGCTCAGTAAGCTGCTGAGTAAGAAGCTTCTCTTGATGAGTAAGAGCTTCCATTGTCCACGTGTTCACTGCTTTAGTGCATGTGCAAGCACCTGATTCATTTCCTGTTAGTTAGTTTAGGGCCGGTCATTTGAGGACTTGTAGTTTGGTTAGGGAATAGTGTTATCTTATAAGGCCCTTATATAGTTCTATTAGGGTCCTTAGAGTCGACCCTAATACTTCTATTAAGGTCCTTAGTGTTGCCTTATAGTTCGTTCTATAGTTATTAGAGTTGGTCTAATAACGCGTTGTAGGGCCTTTGATACTAGGTTAGTACCTATTGTAGAGTTCCTAGGGTCATTCCAAAGGGTCCTTAGGAAGGCCCTAATACTGTCTTTTGTTGCTAGAAGGGTTGCCTTTAAGTGGGGCTTGCTGTATGTCGATTGTGCCGAGAATCACTCGCACAACAATGCGTGCGCGATATTGTGGACACCTCTACTCACCCCTTTTGCTCGTGTGAACAGGGTGACACCATAGAGGCTGGGTTTCCTCCTATAAGGAAGGGTCCTTCAAGGGCCCTCTCTGGGGAATGGTTCATGACACTTTCCTCCCCTCTTCCCTCCAACTACTCTGACAGTGATGCCTCCTTGGAAGACCTGCTCTCTGACAAGGTTTAAGATGCATTCCCTTTCAACTGGGACATGGACTCTGATGACATTGACTATGAGCCACTGCAAGGCCATGTTCTGGACTCACAGGAACCACAGTTTTCATTTCTGACCACTGCTGTCCCTGCAATTCCTGCCTCATGTGCTCATATCTTGCTTAACTCACTCCCTCTGTGTTACCAAGTGGTTTGGGGTCTGGCAGATGCCAGACACCTGAACTATGGACTGCATCATTTGCATCACACGCGCATCAGATCTTAACCAATTATGTTCCTTGATATTGTGTGGGGAGGGAAGATGAAGGGTGGTGTGCTGCATGCTTCTAGTGTTGGTGGCATGCCTTGTGGTGATGGCAAACTTCTAGTGGTGAGGGCTTACCTTCTGTTTCTTCTAGGCAATCTTCCGGGCATGGTTCATAGCTTCCTGGTCTGGCTGAGCAAGGTGGCATTGCAGTGAGAGATGGAAGTGGTGAGAGTGAAGGTGGGGTGGGGTAAAGAAGCATTAGCAACAGGAGCAGTACATTTTAGGATAGGTTGGCAGAGTTGGCAAGCAGAAGTTCATGGATGGAGATGTAGGCAGTGAGGATGAGTTTGTAGACCAGGACATAGGTGGTGGATTGAGAGGCAGTAGGAGCAGTGGTGGGGGGTCAATGTCTAGTCAATGCATGGGGACCCCAGCATCAGTGCTGAGATGGCAGGTGTGGTGGTGGTGTAGTTAGGCGCTACTTTTCCCTACCCTATCATACGCACAACCCTTCGCGACCTGCGATGTTTATATTGCCTTAGATTAAGGTTAGGGGATGTGACCAAGACAGTCGATCACGATCAAGGAAAATTCAGTCGTATTCAAAATTATTCCATTACTGTCTTTGCGGTCGCTGCATCGCAGCACAGTTATAATTCAACCTCAACACTGCCCGTTCAGCACAAAGGTCTCCAGGGTTATGCCGTTCAAATTGCCGGCGTTACCAGATGTCTCTGGAGCGGATCCCTCCCGTGCCGTGCTGGATACTTTCAAAGTGGCCATCGCGAAGCGAGTCGCAGATGCTCTGCCCCCTCTGACCGTTGAGAAAGTCTACCAGGGCGTTGACTATGGCAAGAAGGGCGTTGACTTTACGATCGCCCTTCCCCGCTTCCGTCTGCCAGGTAAAGTCGACGTGCTTGCCAAGACAGTCATCGATCAGGTGCATAATCCATAGCCATTTTCTCTCCCGTTTTGCTTATTCTCCTTCCCTCAATGCGATCACGACCCATTTTCTGTGCCGTGTGGTGATTGCGTGCAGTTCCAAGCGGACGATTATATCGAGTCGGTCACGCATGACAAGGCGTTCTTGCATTTCATGCTCAAGACACCCTCTCTCATACGCGCCGTGCTGACGCAGGTGCACGAGCTTACTTATGATGCGTCGTCTGGCTGCCCAGAATATGGCACGATCACGTCCGGTGCAGGCAAGAAAGTCGTGATCGAATACTCATCACCAAACATCGCGAAGAGTTTCCACGTCGGCCACCTCCGCTCGACCATCATTGGCGCGTTTTTGGCAAATCTGTACAAGGCCTGCGGATGGCAAGTCGTTTCGATGAATTATTTGGGAGATTGGGGCACACAAGTACGTCCGAGTCTATGGCTTTGTGTGCACCCTATTTGCTCAATGTCGTCACAAACGCTACTGATGCGATCGCTCTCTCTTATCCTTTCAATTCATAGTTTGGTCTAATAGCCGTCGGTTTTGAAAAATACGGCTCAGAAGAGGATCTACAAAAAGATGCTATAAAGCACCTTTTCGACGTGTACGTCAACATCAACAAAGATGCCGAGTCGGACCCGGGGGTCAAAGCGGCGGCGGCGGCGTGGTTCAAGCGTATGGAGGACGGCGACGAGGATGCGCTGAAGAATTGGCGCGTGTGGCGAGAGCTGTCCGTGAAGAAGTATGCCGAAGAGTATGACCGATTAAACGTACACTTCGACGTGTACACGGGTGAGAGCAAGGTCGGGAAGAAGTGGCAGGACTACGCGTTAGAGCGATTGAATGAGATGGGGTTGATAAGCGATGTAGAGGGCGCAAAACTCGTCGACTTGGAGAAGTGGAAGCTCGGCAAGGCAGTGCTACGTAAAAAGGGGTGCGTTCTGTCTATCGAGTTCTTCCCCTTTCCCTACTTCTTACCTCGTTGATGACTCAGACGGGACGTCCATCTATTTGACTCGCGATATTGGCGGCGCGATCGAGCGTTACGAGCAGCACAAATTCGACAAGATGATCTATGTCATATCGTCGCAGCAGGACCTACACACAGCACAGTTTATCAAGATGCTTCATCTGATGGAGTTCCCCTGGGCATCCAGCATAGAGCACGTCAACTACGGCCTCGTGCTTGGCATGAGTACTCGCAAAGGCACTGTCGTCTTCCTCGAACAGATTATCCGCGAGGCGTCAAGCGTGATGCACGAGCAGATGAAGAAGAACCAGGAGAAATACGCTGCAGTCGAGGACCCAGAACAGACGAGTCTCGAGGTCGGCCTCGCAGCGATCAAAGTCCAGGACATGGCCGCCAAGCGGTGGGCACCCTTTCACACTCCTCCCAACCGCGTCTCCCTCCCGTTCACAACTCACACCCTCTCACGGCCAGAATAAACAACTATAATTTCAACTGGGACCGGATGACGTCCTTCGAGGGCGACACGGGGCCCTACCTGCAATACGCGCACGTCCGGCTGACCTCGCTCACGCGGAAGAACCCCGAGCTGCTGCCGCTCCCCGCGCCGGAGCTGATCGCGGCCGAGACGCTCGCGGAACAGCCCGCGGCGCGCGAGATCGCCTTCCTGCTGGGCACGTACCCTGACGTGGTGCGTACGGCGCTGCGCACTCACGAGCCGAGCGGCGTGGTGACGTTCGCCTTCCGGCTGGCGCACGCGATATCGAGCGCGTGGGAGACGGTCGTGGTCAAGGGTGAGGCCGACGTCGAGCGGGCGCGGGCGCGAATGTGGCTTTATTTGTGCGCGCGGGATGTCCTCGGTGCCGCGATGCGGTTGCTGAGCATTCGTCCGTTTAGAGCGAATGTGAACGTAGCTAGGTATGAGATACACCGCATTAGTCATCACGACACAGCCATAAAACCGATTAGCACTGTTGGATGGATGATGGACAACTGCATATAAGGACTCTGGCACTTTGCAATACCACATCTCATGATCACTTGACGCTGACCCCTGCGCCCCACGACGTCCGGTCTCTTCTCATCATGCCACTGACTGTGGATCAACCCTACAACGTTTACCGCGAACAACTCTCGTCCCTATATCATGGGACCGCCTTGTGGGAACCAAACCCCATGATACGTCACTACGAACGCGTCTCGATCGGCGACGTTGGTTATGTCCATGAAGGGTTTTTCTATCGTATGTTCAACGTGACACTTCCTTGGAACGATCCCTCGAATGCCACAATCGGTGTACCAGAGCAGTACAAGACTCTGGTCAGCGATCCATTCACCAATATCCGTGAAGCAAAGCTGGATAAAGGGGAGTACTATTCCCGTCACGGTCGTGTGTCCAAAGAGGATAGTGGGGTGCGGGCTGCGGGGCCAGACGAGTGAGTCCGCGTTATTGTCCTGTCCCAGACCTCCCTAATCGACCGACATGCCGTCTCGTAATACCAGGGGTGTTGCTTACAAGTCTCGGGGTCAAGGAGCGCTGCTATTTCTTCCTTACGACGGCCATCGCTTAGATGTCATCCGCACAAAGGTGTTCGAAGATTACATCCGAGACAATGTGGTCACCTGGTTTAACTGGGCACGGAACAAAGGGATGGGCGTGGAGCGGATGGAAGACCTGATTCTCGTATCTGGGTGTACCTTTGTTACTTCGTGGGCTGCCGCTGCATTCGTTGACTCCGCCGTCGAGGCGGAAATTTCTCTTACCGTCCAACCGTTCAACAACGGTGGAGCACATTACACTTGGAGCAAGATTCATAACATGGTAGCTCATCATAACAGTCATTCTAACCCAGTATGTTCTCCTCGCTGCGTCGACTCGCCATGCACTCATTTCCTTCCCTTGTCTCGTTAAAGAACCCACCTTGGAATCAATGCGTCTTCATCAGGGGCTTCAGAGCGAAGCGCGTCTTTTTATGGACCAGGCTCCGGGCTGCAGCAGAACCCCTCCCCGATGATCCCTACAACCGTCGGGATGATGAGATACTAGTTACCGGAGTACCGGACGCACCAAAGGTACGTAATTCTGTGATGAAGTGATAGAGTAGGAAGCGCAACAGCTTGAGTCCAGTATTGCGACCCACTTATCGGGGTTTTGAACTATATCGCCGAAGTTCGTTCCACCTAACCATTTGCTTCAACTCTACTGAGCGTGAATCAAAGAAATGTCCTGAGGATTGTGCCGAGGACACCATAGCCATCGCCCATGATGATGACCTTCAGCTCATTGAAAACGTGGTACGTCTAAATCGAATAAAGTCATGCAGCCAAGTGAACTAATAACGTACATGGCCAGGAAAATATGACGGCAAGTACAGTAAAGTCATATCTGCATGAACGCGACATCCCTGTGCTCATTGAGAATGGCGGTATGTCCCGAATCACTACCATAAATGCGAGGTGAACTAAATGTTGTCTTTGTAGCCGCAATCTTGCATGAGGATGATCCCCCGGTACCCGAGGAGGCAAAGGCTATCTTCTTCGCATCAGCGGAATTGGGGGTGCGATATCTTTTGTTGGACTCAGAAGCGTTCACGAAGTACTAATGATCCACTCAAGGGAGAGCCAGTCCCGCTCGTCGTACACCCCGTACTAGCCAAGTATCTTCTGAGACTAGAATTTAGCAACCCTGATGACCATGACTATGACCTTCCAAAGGAAGAAACAACCTCCCCCGCTGTGGCCCCACCGATGCTATCTCTACTACTGGAGAACCATCAAGGCTACCCACAAGCTATCAGAATCCAGCCGTCCGATGACTCTCCCGGTATCGGCGTCACAGTTCAAGACGTTCTAAGGACGCTACACGAGGACCTGAAGAAGTCATTGCCCAGACGACAATTAGGCAGGCTAAGCGATGAGGAACGAGTCATCGTCAACGACTCGTTCAAAGAGAGATGTACAACAGAAGAGGACCTGAGCAAAGGCCCATGTAGGTTCGACCACCTGGGTGTTAGGAACCGGCTCCAGATTTTACCGAAATACCCGATCGACGACGAATCACTTCTTCCGACCATGCTATTCCCCGTAGAATCTTTGTAAGTTTGCAGATTCTTTCGTGATCACTTTTCCTTTTCGGCGCACCTGGTTCTAATTTATTCTATCTAGTGATGATTCAAAGGCCGCAGGTCCTTCAAGGATCCGCTAGGGTGACGGAGACGGAGAGTGCGGCAGTGATGGAGGGGACAGGAAGCTGGACAGGTGACGGGAACTTAATTTTTTTTGTGTGGAACGATGATGGATACGATACCTGGTGGTGCCCTGTAGAACTGTTGGATGTCGTGCATGGTTTCTCGTTTCTTCCGTTGTATCACCAGCTGCAGAAGGCGGCCTTCCTAGTGGGACTTGCTGTTACCCGTTGATATACCATACTTTTTTGGTCCACCGAATTGCTCATTCTCATACCATCGAGGTCCACCAAGTCTATGAGTTGGTCTCCTTGGATGGCCCCACGGACAACTGGGCGCAAAGGGAAGAGCGGATTCGGAAAGGTAGTCCTCTCGTAGGTTCATGTTTGTGACGGGATATATAAACCCTTGCAATGCCTCCTTAAGGCCAAGTCGAATCTCCTGCCTCATCGTGCAAGATCATTCTCACGCTACTCGAATCCAACGTAGCGCCGTATTCGTGTGGAGGTGACACCGTGACCGCCCCTCCCCTTGACAACTCACCGATGAGCTTTCACCTGTACGTCGAGCGGCATTCGTTCTCCTCTCCTCTCGTTCCGAAATGCTGAAGCAACTAATCAAGCGATGGAGAGTTACGATTGTGTTCAAAAGAGCCCCCGTTCATCACCCCGATTAGTGGTTCTCCTCATGGCTTGGTGAGGGAGTGTTCCGTGCATCACCAAGAAGGGTCTAGTTAAGAACGAAATCTTTGCGCGTTGTCCCCCGCCGCTTGCCGCTGACCGATCCAATGTAGACCAGATGACTATCGCCGTACTCCCTGATGATGTCCTCCTAGAAATTTTCGGTTCCTATCTGGACAGCCCGTTCGCAAGGAGATCTATGTGGCTTTCACTAATTCAAACGTGCCGACAATGGCGATACCTCGTGCTTGCGTCATCATATTTCTTACGCCTGAGAGTTATGTACACAGGAAACAGACCAGCAACGGACATCCCTGATATTTGGCCACCCATGCCTATAGTGATATCACGGCACGTCTGGGACGGTGACAACCGAACCTCACATGCTGATAACATAGTTGACACACTCGGCTCAGAGCACTACGATCGCGTATATGAAATCAACCTGGAGAATATTCCGGGATCGCATTCAGAAAGAATCGCAGCAGTGATGCACAAGCCATTCCCAACGTTGACATGTCTGCGACTTCTTTGGAGCGATAATGGCGCACCACCGGTCTTTTCCAGTTCGTTCTTGGGTGGTTCTGCCCCACGTTTGCGGGTACTGGAGTTGAGCCGCACATCATTCCCCCAGACGCACAAACTGCCATTGTCTGCCAATGAATTTGTCGTGCTTCACCTATGGAACATTCCAGATTCTGGGTACATTTCACCGGACGCGTTGGTCATTTGTCTCTCCTCGATGACCTGCCTCGAATCACTTGCCCTTGGATTTCAATCACCTCGATCTTGTCCCGCCCCGGCAAGCCGATGTCCCCCTCCGCCCACACGCACCGTCCTTCCTGCTCTCAATTTAATTTGGTTCCAAGGCGTTAGTGATTACTTTGAGGACATCGTTTCTTGTATCGATGCACCTCTTCTCCACAACCTTCGTGTAATCTTCTTCATGAACCTCATCTTTAACACAATTTCACAAGTTCATCAGTCACCCACAAGGGCTCAACAAACTCAATCGAGCGACAGTGGACTTTTCGAAACACTACGTTATTTTGACACTTATCCCACAAACAGCGGCAGCTGGATATGGGCAGTTCTCGTTACAAATCATGTGCGCGCAGTCCGATTGGATGCTTTCTTCTATAGCCCAGGTCTGTCATTCGGCCTTCCCGCCCTTCTCCACCTTGGAACGCCTCGACATCAGGGATGATATTGGTGATTCACCACTGCAGTGGGGAAATGATATGGAGAGCATGCAGTGGCTGGAACTTCTAGGCCCCTTCACCTCTGTGAGGGACCTGTACCTAACTGAGGATATTGCGCTACATGTCGGGCATGCACTGGAAGAGCTGGCCGCAGAAAGGGTAACAGAAGTGTTACCCGGGCTGGAAAATCTTTTTATCGGGAGGCTCGAGCCATCGAGTCCTGTTCAGGAAGCCATTCGTGGGTTCGTCGGGGCAAGACAGCTCTCTGGTCAATGTGTGGGCGTGCATCGTTGGGAAGAATAATGATTAAGGTGAATGTGGTTTATACTTCTTTTACATGTTTAGTTTCATTTGCTCGCAGCTGTTATTTTTCCCTAGCCTGCTGCTTGACTCCAGAGATACCCATTACTATCCCTGCGCCCATGTTTGGACAGTGCCCATGTTCAGGACAGTCACGCTCTGTCACCCCAAAAGTTTCAAATCCTGCCAGGTTGCTCTCAGCTTTCACCGGCACGGGAGTTGAATACAACATTCTCATGCACATATGTGCAAGTGCATTTGGATGCTGCACACTCAAGACTCACTCAATAAACCGATCTCACACATTCTAAGGATCTGATAGTAATTAGATCACCAATGTATATCGTAATTAGATCACCAATGTATATCATAATTAGATCACCAATGTATATACATAGGAATAAGTGATCAAATACAGTCAGAAATTGTTCTAGAAGGAATATAACCGAGATCGAAAGTTCTGATCTTCAGTGCTGGGATAAGGTATGGGATGGTACAGAGGTAAGGGTGCATTATCTGTGGGATATTGTTGTTGGGTATGAAAGGAGGACAGGGTGTGATATGAACTGGAAGATGCAAGCATGTTCGGAAGATGTGCAGAGGGATGGAGATTCTGATCTGGAAATGATGATAAGATCTCATTGCCATCTACTCTTGATTGCTCCTCAGGGTGCATTACTTCATTGTCCTTCTGAGAGCGAGTTAATTTGTTAAATAGTCCAGAATACCTTGAGTTGATCTGAAGATCGGGGGAAATATTAAAGTGATCTGTGATCCGAGATAACAGTTCCAAGTTGGTGCCCTTATTGGATATGTTGAGAGCTTTTGCGAGCGCATGGAGGTCATCCTTCTTGTAGGATGACAGCTGGCCAATGAACACTCTATTATGGGCTTGATATTCCAGATGATGCTCATGTTCTGCATTTTGGGCTTGTTTCTCTTTGGCAGCCATTTCCTTTTGTAGCTGCTCCTCATCCTCTTGATCAAATTGAGATCAGAGGTCCCTAGATGTGACAAAGCGTGCTTTGATCTTCTTTGATCTGTGCTCTTTTGATTTCCGACTATTTTCAAGTTGTTCCTTGACCATATCAAGCTCTTTGTGAATTGAGGTGCAATGGGCATTGGCTGAGAGAATTTCACTAAGGGCCTGACCCATGAACCATTCTCCGGAGAGGGCCCTTGAAGGACCCTTCCTTATAGGAGGAAACCCAGCCTCTATGGTGTCACCCTGTTCACACGAGCAAAAGGGGTGAGTAGAGGTGTCCACAATATCGCGTGCGCATTGTTGCGCGAGCGATTCTCGGCACAATCGACATACAGCAAGCCCCACTTAAAGGCAACCCTTCTAGCAACAAAAGACAGTATTAGGGCCTTCCTAAGGACCCTTTGGAACGACCCTAGGAACTCTACAATAGGCACTAACCTAGTATCAAAGGCCCTACAACACGTTATTAGACCAACTCTAATAACTATAGAACAAACTATAAGGCAATACTAAGGACCTTAATAGAAGTATTAGGGTCGACTCTAAGGACCCTAATAGAACTATATAAGGGCCTTATAAGATGACACTATTCCCTAACCAAACTACAAGTCCTCAAATGACCAGCCCTAAACTAACTAACAGGAAATGAATCAGGTGCTCGCACGTGCACTAAAGCAGTGAACACGTGGACAATGGAAGCTCTTACTCATCAAGAAGAGTCTTCTTACTCAGCAGCTTACTGAGCATGACTGAGCATGCTCAGTAAGCGTCCTCCAACTTCTTACTCATCACTCTATTGTGCTTGATAACAAGGTTATGACTTGTTCCCTATTTAGCAGTTCTCTTGTAGTATATAAGCGCTCAATAAAGTAGCGGACAGTCCTCAGACTGTCCATTTGTTTATGGCACTCTCCATCCCTGGGATACTCCTTTAAGGACCGTCCCCTTGTGACTATCCTGGCCTCTTCCCTGCATGATTGCTCTACTCTCACAGTAACAATACCTCTCTGGTATTTGTTACTACTCTGGACTCTACTCCTTGCCCACACAGTCTTGGATGTCTATCGACTCGTCTTCAAGCTTATCCCTCGCTCTTGAACTGGATAGTTCAACAGTGAGTCTTGACAACCCAGAGCTTCCTGAGTGGCAAGGAGCTGCTGCCGGACAGAGCGCAGCTCTGATAAGCATTCATCTGGGGAGAGCGCAAGATCCTCTTCAAGCAAGATGATCTGTGGATGTCTTGATGCAATAAGATTGCGATGTGCCGTTTTGGAGCATGTCCTGTTGACTGCTTTGGATTCCAAATCTGCCAGGGCACACATAAATCCTGACAATGGCTTGGCTGCAACATCAGTTTGATTGGATTCCAGATTCGCTTGATCTGCATTGGGATCAGGGCTGGAAGATCTGGAACTGGCATCAGATTGTGATGGGACCCAGTCGTCGTCGGACAGATCAATGGGATCTGATGATGGGACATATGTTGGAAATGAATCAGGGAGATGTGTGATCATTGATGAGGCTTGGCTTGGTGCAAAATCCTCAGGACCAAAGACAGAATGGTTGACTGGATAGAGACCAGCCTTCTTGAAGGGGCTCTTGATTAACCTTTCAGTGAATACCTCCCGTGTAGCATGAATATACATCGGGATCACTGACTGGCGATCGATCTGGATGCCCTTGATCATGCTTGCACTGCAGATCTCCGATCAACTGAGGTGAAGATAAGGACATCAAGGGGCTGAGTCCTATGTGTTGTCTTTGATGGAAAGCACAGTGTGCAGATCTCGATGTCTTGATCATCAAGAAACTTGTAGATTATGCGCTTAGCATCTATGTGTTCATGTGTGCTATGTCCATCCACAGCAAGGACAATTGGCTTTGTGCAATCCACAATGCGTGCTGCTGCAAAGGGGATAAAGACCTCCTGGAGCCACTGTTGATAGTTCTCTGCATTGGTCCATCCAGCATCTGAGAAATAGAGGCTTGAGTAGTTATCTAATCAGCAATCACAAGAGGCAGATCTGATGTGGAGTGCGCACCTTCCCCACTCCTCATCGCTTAGATTGCGCAGATCCGGGGTAGAGCCTGATTGAAGACAGAATGATGGCGGAACAACTGCCCCAGCAGCTGAGACACATTCTAGGATAGTTACCAGCTCAAGATTATCACTCTTCATGATGAGTTTGGTGCGCTGCAATCTCGGAAAGCAGTACTTCCTTCCAGTACTCTTCCGACCCCCACCCATCTGGATACCCTTCTCATCCATGTTCCAGATGTGTTCAGGAGGAATCCCATCAAACTCTGCATGGAGGTTATCTAGCTGATCAAAGTAATGATTTATGACTGCAGGATTGAAGTGCTTTGCGCGTTTGGGGTCAAGCTTTGAGGGCTTTGCCAGAGATAGATCTGGATGTCTTGCCAAGAACTTCCTGAGCCATGTTTTCCCAACTGTCTTGCCAGAGATGACAGTTGCATGCATCTGAATGTCTGCTTTGGATAATGGAATCCCCATTGAACCATGCTGAGCTGCCCATTGTGCAAGTACTTTCTCCTGATCTGGAGCAAGCTTTTGTCTTTTGGCAGCACTAACACTCAGGGTTTGATGGCAACCTTTGGCCCAATCTGTAAGCATTGACAATGCGATCTACAGCACTTGTTTGATGAGGCAGAATGGGTAGATCTTAGATTCACTCACTCCCAATGCTCTGGTGGCTGATCGGAATGAAACATATCTACCAGCACTGAGATCATCTATAATCTCTTGGATTTGGCCCTCATGCCTTGTTTTATTGTCTTGTTGGTATGCAGACCTCTTTCTCTGAGCAGGCATATGGTAATAAACAAAATGATGTGACACGACGTGACATGATACACTAAATTCTGTGTGCACTAGGCCTCTGGAGTGCTAGAGCCATCGTGCATGATAAGATTAACTGCTAATTACCCTTTTTGGCCTAATTGACCATTGAGTGGTGTGCGACTCGCGACCAACTAAGAGCTCCGACTCAGACTAAGAGCTCTGACAAGGCATCAGCCAGCAAGCGTGACAAACAGCCATTTTTAGATTTTGAAACACAACACGATTTTCATCAAAAACATTTATTGTGTATGTAGATAAAAGGTACTATATACAGTATGCAAAGTATTGTAGTGGTTGAGTAAGAGCTAAGGTAGGCGTCATTCATTGCCAGCACCCTTACATAAGCCACTTACTAAGCACCAAGACTGGCCAAATGTTCAATGAAAAAAATATTGGCAAAATACAGGTGGTGGTAAGGTGACTTGTACAGCTCTCTGTCCGTTCTGCTTTGCTTGCACGCTCTGCTGCTCCCTACCCACTGCCGTCTTGCCTGTCCACACTGCTGTTACCCTACTCGCTTTTGCTCTGCACACTGCCATGCCATCACTTTGCTCGAGCATACCATTGTTGTCTCTTGCTCTGCATCACATCCTGCCCACTCCTGCCTCATTTTCGCACATCAACATCTACTCTTGCCTATCTTGCACACATGTGCTTCCATACAAGCAAACCCCACCATCCTCGTTCACCTTTCATCTCGTGCTCACGCCCTCACCATTAACATCTCACACACTGTAAGGCGGATTCCCACTGGCCACGGAATCAAGTGAGTAGAAGGGCATTGGCTGGCACTGACACAATCCATATGAAAGCAACTCCTGCACTCCTCATCCCTGCATTCCACTCCCTCCACCACCATCTCTTGCACCTCTCAAGGATGACGTCACCAGTCTGGCTGACCAGTTGCAAAGTGCGGACATCAATTTACCTTTCAAGCCACCCTCATCTCGATGCCACTAGCCCACCATCTTTCCTTTCATCCAGTGTCATCGCTCTCATTGTCCTTCCATACTTTCCCAGTTCACCACCTTGTGCCCTCGTCAACCTTGACCTTCTTTCATCCCACTCCCAGCCAGCTCTCGACCTCCTTTCATCCCATTGCCCTGCTGGGTTATGATGTCAATGAGCTCAAGATCTGATTCAGTAACTGGGACCTGTGCATGACATGTGAGAGTTGGAGGTTCATCATCATCATCAACTTCTTCAACAGTGGCCTTCCTTGATACCTTGGAAAGGTTCTGAATGTGAGACCTAGTGGCTTTAGACTTCCGTGCCATAGTATAGAGTGCAGTGTAAGGAAGATTATGGCTGGCCTTGAAATCACGTGTGAAAATGTGACACAACACGACATGAGACTGACACCTCAGCTCCCTTTCATCCCTTGCCACTGCCCTCTCGTTCCAGGCAGTCCACTGACCACACACCACAAGCCATCTTGCATGCAACATCAAGACCTTGATCGCATTGCCCAGCCCTCACCACTGACCACATGCACACGCGCCTCAGCACACTAGATGTGTTTGTCTCAAGCCTTTCACAAACACCTCGACCATCTTGACCAGTCTGGATTCTCTTTCATGCATTTCATCTCTAGTACCTTCACTTCTGTATATAAACTGTTTAGCTACTCAGTTCAAAGAGATCCCCTTTTGCCTGCTCTTCCCTCTGTCTGCCTCAAGAAGCCATCTTCATGTCCATGTCTGCACTCAGCATTCCAGCTG
>JAGFNK010000918.1:0-18430 GCA_025769875.1 Russula earlei
GGGCAAGGCTGTGCCCTGATGCCATAGTCACCAGTTCTTGGCATGGGTATCCATCCAGACTGTTTTAGGAAACATGACAAAGATGGTGAGCTGTGCTCTGTGCTCCAACCGACCTCGACCACGGGGTATTTGAAAATGACCAAAAATATAGAGCACCTGCAGGTTTCTCCCAAGACTTTATCCTGGTGGTCCTTTATTGAGGCCAACATGCTTGTAATTGATCGGACAACCACAATGGTTATTCCATTCGGCAAATAAATATTTGCCATTTGCCGTGATCGGAATCCGGAGACTCCGCCCTCTCCACCTGCTTGCAGGGATGCAATCGAATCGGGGGAAACCATTTCGACAATCAAGGGTCGGTTTCATGGCTGGATCGCTCTCAGCATTTCGGGCGTCAGCCCGACGTGGGCGCACCTTCCGCGTTCGACGCTCTGCAGGAAGAGTCCGATCCTCGCGCAAGTCTCGGAGTACGCGTCTTCGAACTCGCGCAGCGTACGCGGGACGGGAGGAGGCTCGCTCGCAGAAGCAGAAGCGGGCGGTCGCGCCGCGGCGGCGTCTGGCGGTGGCGGACGTGCGTTCGCGTACGGATGATAGGCGGATGAGGGCGAGGGCGGTGGGGCCTTCTTGGCGGTGGGTTTTGCGCTCGCGCGGAACGCGCCCTCGTGTGGGGGCGGCGAAGGGAGATGGGTCCTCGCGGGGAGCGGATTTGTCCGAGCGACGGGTGAGGAGGGGGGGCTCGACGTGATGTGCAGGGGTGGCGGCGGGCGCGCTCCCGAGCGGGATTCGATCGTGGATGATGTTGATCCCGCGCTGTGGGGCGGCGGGCTTAGGTCGCCTCGAAGCAGGGTCGGGCGACTGGTCTCGACGGTCGGGAACACCTGCGCGCGGAAGAACGCCGTATCGCGGTGAAGGGGCTCCGGCGATATAGAGGCCGCAGGAGTGGGCAGGTGGGCCCGCGGTTCAGAGACTTCGTCCACGTCCATGACGTCGTAGTCCGTGACGATGGGCGGCAGATGCCTACGTTCTCGAAGGGAATCGTCTTGCGGTGGGATTCCGCCCTCAGGGTGCAAGTACCAGAAGCGCCAATTTATGAAGTTTTCCACGTGTCGTCTTTCAACACAGAAGTGGTTGGCCAGTAGATCTTTGTGTTGGGCCGTCAGGTTTGGCTGCTCGCGCAACATATTGTGCAGGCGATGCAATGTGTCTTTGGAGAGTGATGGCCACACTAGGAGGGGAAAAAAGAATAAGCCATAAATAAGAAGGATGATCGACGATAGATAGCTTACTTTCACGGGCCAAAACAGTTGTAGGATTCAACAATGTGTCTTCGCTACCGTCTTTCTGCTCTTTTTGTAGCTCCGAGAAGGCTTTCCTTTGGTTGCTAAACCAATTGGAAAGCCTCGCGTAGGTGTACCCCGGGTCGGTCTTCTGAAGGTCATGCAACAGCGCATCCTTCTGTTCCTTGCTCGGGAAGTGGCATCCATTATCAAAGCACTCTGGCACAAGCAGTACCGCGAATGGGACAAGTCCCCAGGCGCGTAGTCATCAGCAAAAAATCCAAGCAACGACTTACAAACGGCTCACGTTTTAGCATGAAACGACCTTGAGGAGATAACCTCGATGCCCTCTGAGGACATTCAAGGTGCTTGCCATGAATATCTTGATTCTCACTGCTTGCCAGCCACATCATTCAGCATTCATAAGACAGACAATACAGTGTCAGACTACTTGGTAAAGGAGAATGGTGGGAGAGGGGGGGGAGATAGTTAGCCAAAGCCATGGTGTGGTATCTAAGTAGGTCTTAAAAGCCGCCCGGCAAGCGGAGATCAGTGGCGACCTGTGTTACCCTGAGTAATTAACACAAGCCACTTACCTCACCATGAAACCAATCGCAATCAGAATCTGATCCGACGGCGACGGTGACGCATAAGAGTTCATGAGTGCATGCAGCTATCTTAATATATCGGGTTTATCAATCAGATCAACAGGTCAATTGTTCTGTTGGAAGGTTCTAGAAAATCATGGGATCAGAAAAATTTTGGGGTCCTTGTCATTGGCATGGAAGGTTCCAGAACAGTATATTAGATTCTCCCTGCCCTGGGTCATCTTCTCTTCCTGATCTCCCTTTTCATGTCTCTTACATCTGCAGAGCTGACTGATCTTATCACACTCGAAATCCATCTTACGCCCCCACTACTCAAGTCTGGTCAATCACACAGGATGATTCCGAATCCGAGAATGGTCAAGATGTGGAATCCACCCAACAATGACAACAGAACAGAGGCCTTCAATGTGAAAAGTGTCCAAGCGAAAAGGTAGAGGGGTAGGAAAAGTGAAAAGGCGGAGCTTGTGACACAACCCTGTCAATGGGACTTTTATAACAAAGGAATAGAAGCCTCGCGCCCCGATATGTCCAACGAACGCCACTTGGATCCCTTTACAAATATCATCAGTTAGCGGTAGAGCTGGCAGAAACCGAGAGTGCATGGCAATTCCGCGCGGTCGTATCAGCTTTGACCATCACAATTGCGCCCTCGTGCGCTTGCGGTCGCTCGGATGACTAGCACATCGTGTACGAGACAGCTGCCAGTTCCAGAAGCAGCTAAGGCGGGTTGGCTCATGGTTTCATGACTACTGGCCCTAGACTTCGCCACGTCGAGGTTGAGAATTCACTGCAGACACGACTTCGTCGGGGAGAGAGATGTGATTGCAAACTCGAAACCGAATTCCCGAACGCCCCTGCACGCGTGGGGTGACACGCGTGCCCGCATTCCAAAAAATGGTGCTACCGGGTTCTAAGATACTTGCATAGCAAACCGCGGCCATTCTGACGTAGTTCTTGACTCGCAGAGGCCATACGTTCATGCAACCGTGCCTTTTTCCTCTCCTCTTCCATCAACATCTCCTCAAACCCACGTAACTGATTTCGTGATGCGGGGCGCATCGAAATATATGGGAACTTCTGTGTCAGCCTCTCCGTTGCTTCATCCACCGACATTCGATCAGACATGACCAGCAACGCCGTCGCAAAGTCAACTCCCTCGCCGGTGCCATCGCAGTGCACGAGCACGGGATGACCAGAGCGGCGTACGTCCGCAAGCGCGAACAGCGTCGTCGGTTCATCGATGAACGCACATTCTGCATCGCGGGGGTAGGAACCCTCGCAGTTGCGCGCGGCGGCGATGTTGTATATGCCGCGTGCGTGGAGCTCAGCCGGGTTGACAAGTGAGAATAGATCCGCAAAGAAAAGGCCAGGGGCGATCTCTTCGGGAGGGAGTGGATAGGTGGGGGGCTCGGGACCAACAGGGTTATAAAAAGCGAGTCTTTCCATGTATGCCTGAGAATAAGCAAACGAGGGAGGTAACTCGTTGAGCATCTGTCCGACGACGATAAGCCAGAAATTGCCAACCAGACCAGTCAGCCAACGAAACAGGTGTTGAGGCTTGGTATTGATAATCATGACTATGAAGTGAAATGTCTCATTGAATTTCAGCTGGGCAAATGAACATGTGAACAGTATGTAGGATGTGTACTATTACTAGCTCTCAGTTGTGTTCTACCAGTGCCCATGTGGTACTTGCTACTTGTTTGGACTGTTCTCTTCACCAACTTTGTCCCAGAACTCAGTTGACTCATCTCTGAGCTTCTCCCTTGCTCTTGAACTAGATTGTTCAACAGTGAGTCTCAACAAAATGTCAATAAAGTGGGCTTGTGCAACCCAGGGTTGGGACCAGGGACATTGAAGATGTCCATCTGCCTGGTGGTATTGTGGGTGATCAGGAACTCACCAATTGATCACCATCTCACCAATTTTATTTCCCCTGTATCTGCTTGAATAACTCCATTTAAAACTTTGTATTTATACTATTGAGTGCCATTAATGTCATTCTATTAAAAAAAAAATGGAGGTCTATCAAGTTGTTTTCAAGGAATATTTTGGCTGGGGGTCACACCCGCAACATGCCTTCTGGGCAGAGTTTGATTGTCTGAGAGCATAGAATTGTAGAAACAGGCAACTAGTGTAATGTGGATTCTGGTCACAGAATGACACTGAATTTGATCCCCATGTAAATGAGCACACATGCCTTGCATCTGACAAGTTTCTTCTCCTGCTCACTGCCTCCTTACCTTGTCTTCTTCATCCTTCCCCCTCCATCTCATCCATCTGCCTTTTTCTCTTCTCTCACTCCCTTGATGACCACCTTCCACCAATGCAGCCTCATCCATTAACCCTAATACTGCAAACTGTTGCCTTGTGCCCTGTGGTCTGGCTGTCCTCTCAACCTTTTCACTGTGCCTCTTGGTCACCTTGTGTCACCATCACTTGGAGCAACAGTAACAAGAGGTTTGAATAGTGTTGAATGTAGGAGAAAGCATTCCAAACACTTGTGAGTGGAAATGAGACTATGATTGGGAGATTTACAAGACTACAGGACAGGAGATTTGACTTAAAGTCTACAGAGGTGCATTTGACATGTTTTATACTAGGCATTGCTGATTTCTCATGCATTCATATCTTATGCCAGCTCTATGCTTTGCTGGCACTTCATTGTCAACTGTTGTGTTGTCTCCTTTACATTTGTCTAACACATTGAGCTCTGGTATCATCACCCTTGGCAAAGGTTGGATGTCCTTGTCCAAAACATCTCCAACTGGTATGAATGGCTGAAGGGGTGTGGGTAGGTGGTTCATGGAGCTCAAGGCGAGTGAGGGAAGCAGGGGTGTTGGCCCTTTCAAGATGATGGTGATAGCATTGGATTTCTTCATGCATGCCTTGGATTTTGGCTTCAAGGAGGTCCTGTTTGATAGCAAGCTCATCAATATGGGTGTTGAGGGATTTGTATTGGAAAATGTCAGCAACAATCCCTCAGTTGGTGTTGTGGTCTGCACTTCAAGGACATAGGGTAACTTGGTGGAATGGGCCCTGACAAGCTGCAGGAACCATGGGGAAAGACTTTCTGCTAGTTGATTGATGTCATTGGCTGGGGCTGCTATAAGCCACACAGCATACTGTGGTTCATCAGGGAGGTCTCTGAGGACTCCCAAAGCCCAGGTGGGTCAATCCTTGTCACAGTGCACAAAGTGAGCAACTGCTCATGTCCTGTTCTCCTCCTGGGATTGGGATAAGGAGGTTGGGGGCATGGCCATCATTGGGCCTGAAGCCTTCAGGGGCATACTCCTGGGGGTTGGTCATGTTCTTGGAGCTGTTGGGTGAGGTGTAGAACTTGTAATTTGAGTGTGATGGCATGCTCATAGTGGCATTGACCGTCTTCAGCAGTTGTTTGTTGCACCATGTCATGAGCTTGGACAGTTTTGAGGAGTTCATCAAGGAAGAGGCAAAGCTGCTGTGGGGATACATCTGGGTATGTATCCAATACTGCCCTGAGGGTCCTTGGTGTGTCAAGACACGTACTGCTGATCCGTGTGGACTCAGGAGCAGGTGGGCAAGGGTTGGAACAGATGGTATGCGGCGTAGGCGGCGTTGAACAAGAGGACGAGCCAAATGACTAAGATGTACCAGATGGGGACTGGTACGTGTGACTGGAGGCAGAGGCGAAGGTTAGAAGCCAGTGCAACGAGGGGGCTTTAAACAAGGCGGTCGTAGAAGAGTACCTTGGAAGTGAGAGGAGTCTTTAAACTGAGCGGTCGCGGGGGAGTACCCAGGAAGATGAGAGTATCACAAATGGACAGTCTGACGACTGCCATGCTTCATTGGGGCTTATATACAGTGTACAGGGTCGATTACAAAGAACTGGGACTATTCTAGACTCTTTGGTACCATCCAATAGGACTACAGAGGCATAAACTTGCTTGTGTCAAGTTTCAGGCTTACTGAGCGCATTACTGATCATTGTGGAGCGATGACATCATTATGATGTCACTGTGGAGCGCTTAGTGAGCCTATGAGGTCACTGTGGAGTCGCTCAGTCAGCCATGATGTCATTGGAGCCTTGATGACATCAGATGATTTATGCAATAGTTTTCTAAGAGTTTTGTGCCGCTGTTTTCGGGTCCTTGGTGGCTGGGTGGCCATGTGGCTGCCACGCGATGATTACCCGATTAGGAAACGGGTGCCTGGTCATATTATAGTGCCTTTGCAATAGTGATATCTTGTACCGCAGGAGGGATAGCCCAGAAAATGGAAGGGAGTCGGTAATGCAAAGTGAGAGAGGTCTTTCTTGAGTGAAATAGGACAATCCACGGCCAGGACCTGGCCTTGGTTCATAACATGGTGAGAGGGAGGCTGCTTGAGTGAGGAGTGGAGAGGAGGGGGTTTCTGGAGTAGAAATGCTGATGGTTGACATGTTGTAGTGGAGATGATTGAGGGTGTTGATGTGGCTTGTGAGGTGGGTGCCTTTATATGTATGGGTAAGCTTGGTTTCTGGAATTGGTGATACTTTGGCAATAGTGGCCATAAAGTGGGGTTTTCTGCTTCTATCCATGTAGCATCACTAATGAGGGTCCAGCCCACTTTACTAGGTACTGGAGTTATTGTTGCTTTCCTATTCATTGGTGGTTCAGGATAAGTTCTGCTCATAATTCTTCCATCCCTTTGACAAGAGGTGGGAGTGAAGCTGTGGCAGTTATGCCATAAATAGATGTTGTTTGGTACAGTGTTAATAAAGAGGTGCAGAACACATTGTATATATGCCAGGCAGGTGGAAGAGATAATTGATAGGCCACAGGGAAGATCTTTTGGATAATCTTAAATGGGCCATGTCTTTTAGGGGCTAACTTGGGAGTGAGGTAGGGCAGAGATAAGTTCGAGGCTTCTAGCCATACTTCTTGGCCCTCATGGTACATGCCTGTCAGTGTTGGGTGGTTCTGCACAGTGAGGTTTATTGCAGTTATTGCCTGAGCCCATTTGTTTCTAAGCATTTCCATATGGGTTTCTGTGAACTTATTATTGGTGGCTACTCCAAACTGTGGGTGGAGCTGGGTTCTGTATCTGAGTAACACTTCTGATGGTGACATCTTAACAGTACTATTGGTTTGGTTGTTATAGAATGTGTCAAGACATGTACTGCTGATCACTAAGGACTCAGGAGCAGGTGGGCAAGGGTTGGAACAGATGGTATGCAGCATAAACAGCATTGAACAGAAGGATGAGCCAAATGACTAGAAGGTACCAGATGGGGACTGGTACATGTTGCAGAAGACAGAGATGAAGGCTGGAGGCCAGTGTGTTGAAGGGCTTTAGACAAGGCGGTCATTGAAGAGTACCTTGAGGATGAGAGGGGACTTTAGACTGAGCAGTTGCAGGGGAGTACCCAGGAAGATGAGAGTATCACAAATGGACAGTCTGATGACTGCCATGCTACATTGGGGCTTATATACTGGTGTACAGGGTTGATTACAAAGAACAGGAACTATTCTAGACTCCTTGGTACCATCCAATAGGACTATAGAGGCATAAACTCAGTTGTGTCAGGTTTCAGGCTTACTGAGTGTATTACTGATCATTGTGAAGTGATGACATCCTTATGATGTCACTGTGGGGTGCTTAGTGAGCAGATGAGGTCATCGAGGAGTTGCTCAGTCAGCCATGATGTCATTGGAGCCTAGATGACATCATATGAGTTATGCAACAGTTAGAAGGAGTTCATGCCACTGTTTTGGGTTCTTGGTGGCTGAGTGGCCATGTGGCTGCCACACGATTGATTACCTGATTAGGAAATGGGTGCCTGGTCATGTCATAGTGCCTTTGCAATAGCGATATCTTGAGGAGTAGCCCAAGAAACAGAAGTGTGTTGGTGATGCAAAGTGAGAGAGGTCTCTCTTGAGTGAAATAGGATAATATATGGCCAGGACTTGGCCTTGGTTTGTAGCAGAATGCAGATGCAATGGCCAGCCACAAGCTCCAATCAGTTGGTCATGGGTAATAAGTTGGAGGTACTGTTAAAACCCATTGGTTCACTCTTTCTGATGCTCCATCTGTCCTGGGGTGGAATGCTGTAGAAAGATTTTGATTTATGCCAAGACATGCTGCTGTCATGAACCACTTCCTGGAGAGGGCCCTTGAAAAACCCTTCCTTATTAAAGGAAACCCAGCCCTTATGATGCCACCCTGTTCACACAGGCAAAAGGGGTGAGTACAATATCATGCACACATTGTCGTGTGAGTGATTCTCGACACAATCAACATACAGCAAGCCCTACTTAGTGGCAACCCTTTTAGCAATATAGGATGGTATTATACCCTCCCAAAAGTCCCTTTAGGATGACCCAAAGTGCTCTACAAGAGGCACTAACAAAGATACTAAAGGCCCTACAACATGTTATTGGACTAACTCTAATGACCTCAGAACCAACTATAAGGCAATACTAAGGACCTTAATAGAACTACAAGTTTTAATTTCATGCCTACAGCATGGCTTGCAAGCAAGCTCGCAAACCATCCTCTGGCACTTTGTAGCAGCTTGCAAGCCATGCCTTAGGCATGAAATTAAAACTTGTCAGGGGCTGTGCCCCTGAACCCCCGCCATTGCTTGGGTGTAATCCTTTTTTGTTTAAAGCCTCTTTGCATAATCCCTTTTTTGCTTAAACAGAAAGTAATCAACTCATCACTATCTATGATCTTTTCATAAATAGAGAGGAGATCCATTCTTTGTTGCAGCTTCAAAAATATATCTCTACATGGTAAAGCAGAACAAACAATACATACACTGAACACACATCTTGTTATAGTAACACTTCACTATATACTATATTCTTAGTGGAAGCCTCCCTCTTCTCTTCCTCCCAAATCACCTTGATGTTGGAGACAGAGGTCACCCTTGACACCCCAACATAAAATTGCCCATGTGTGAAGACTGGCTTTCTTAAATCCAACCCAACATGCTTCAGTGTTTGCCCTTGTGACTTGTTGATGGTCATGGCAAAGCATGCCCTCACAGGGAATTGCCTCCTTGTGAACTTGAAGGCAACTTGATCCTCTGTTGGTTGGTAAGGGATCCTTGGGATGAAGACCTTCTCCCTTGCATGCTCCCCTGTTATCAGCTCAACTTCTAGCACCCTGTTGCTAGACCTCCTCAAGATCCCTCTGCTCCTATTGCAGACACCATGTCTGGCATCCAAGTTCCTCAGCACCATCACAGGACAACCCACCTTGAGCTCTAGCTTGGCAAGAGGAAGTCCAGAGCAGTTGATTGAGTTCAGGTACTCCACTGGATAGTTCAGCATCACATCAGCATCCCCACTCTGCTCAGAAGCGGGAATGCTGTCTGCACTCTGAAACACCTGTCCTCTCCCTGGGAACCTCCTAAGCACCTCCTTGTTGATGCTGTCCACATCAGTGTTAAGGCTAGAAAGGATGGCATGCTCTGCAAAGTACTGGGAAGAAGGGTTGCCAGTGTCAAGGCCAGGGTAGATGCTGTCAATCAGAGAGGAAACTGTGTTCTCCCTGCGATTCATATAGGGGGGAAGATCAATGATAGAGTTTGGGTCAGTGTGCCTGCCTTTTCCAACCTCCAGTTGCCACTGTGCAAAGTTGGCCTCAGCTTGAATGCCAGTGTTGAGGCACATATTTTGGTGGAGATGAAGCACTTTGATGGATCTCCAGAGGGGGGAGCGCTGTAGACAGGCACCTACTATCTGAGGCCTTGATCCTTGCACAATAACAGGAAGGATCTGCTGAAAGTCACCACCAAAGACAAAGGTAAGACCACCAAGGGCTTGTCAGAGTCACAGATGTCCTTGAATGACCTGTCCACTGTCTCCATCACATGCCTGTGCTGCATGGGAGCCTCATCCCAAATGACCAAGTCAGTAATGTGAATCAGGTCTGCTAAATGTGAGTTTTTGGGGATGTTGCAGACAGTGGACTCATGGGAGGGAATGGGGATCTTGAAACAGGAGTGTGCAGTGCGCCCTCCCTTGAGAAGGAGTGCAGCAATGCCAGAGGAAGCAACACAGAGGACAATCTTGTGTTGAGAGTGCAGATGGTAGCAGAGGGTGTTGTAGAGATAAGTCTTTGCCAGTACCCCCAGGGCCATGAAGGAAAAAGATCTCCCCTGTCTTGTTGAGGACAGCAGAGGTGATCCCCACAAAAGCAGTCTGCTGGTTAATATTAAGCTTGTCAATAGACTCAGTTGCAAGAAGAGCCTGTTCCTCTAGGTCATACTGGAGCTGCTCCTGAATGAGGGGATTGCCTGCAATGGCCCCCCAGTTCTCAACAAACTGAGGCATGGTTGGCCAATCCTGAAGTCTCTTGGCAAAGTGGGAGAGGAGGAGGTCAATGAGATAGAGGCCATAGTCCTTCACCTGTTCATCAGTTGGCTCTGGGATGTTGAGATGATGCTGGAGCTTGTGCTTGAGGTCATCACAGATAGATGCAGAGAATCTGTCCCAAAGTGCCCTAGGTTGAGAAGGGATGCAGTCCTTGAGGATGGTGACAAAGAGGTGGCACAGCTGAGCACCTGTGCACATATGACTGGCTTCTTCCAAGCATTGCTGCCACTCCTGATCATCTTCTAGAAGACCCCTTGCAATGCAAGCCTCTCTAAAATAGGGATAAAGAGTGCCTTCAAATGAGCAAAGGTTTTCAAAGGAGGTTGCACCCTTGACAGAGGTGAGAAGGAGGTGCAGGTAGAAGCGCTCTCCAGAAGTAGGGTGAGCATGAAACATCCTCCCAATAGCAAAGCCCTTACTCTTAGGAGTCCACCTATGAGTGCTTTTGTTCCAGACCATCTTGGAGGGATAGTCTTGGTAGAGAAGATCCAGGATGTGAGAGCCCTCTGGAGCAGCAGCATTGGCCTGAAACCATCCAGTGAGTGTGGTGGGCTTCTCCTCCTCCTGAACTGGCCTGTCATCCTCAGGATTGTAGACAACTCCCTGCTGCCAAGGAAGGTGGACTTGAAGGCGCACCACATTTGGAACCTGCTCCTGTAGCTCAAAGAGAAAGAGCCTCCATACAGCCTCACAGCTGCTGATGTATCTTGCATCCAAGTAAAGCCTGACCTCATCCATGCACCTGCCAAATGCCATGGTGGCCCTGTCATGGCCCTTGTAGACATACTTGTAGATGTACTTGAGAGCCTTGACTGAGGCAACAGACTCCACATTGATATGGCACCTGTACTTCCAGATGAGATATGGAGAATGGCAGACCATCCATTGGTTTGTGATCTCCTTGCCACTGATGAGATGAGTGTGGCCAGTGTCCCTTCTCCTGGTGCATGCATAAGAGTCCTCAGTAACAGAAGTCTCCTCCCTAAAGGGCTTAGGGAAGCCCTTGGAACATGAGCCATCCACCATGCAAGGAGAATTCCTGTTCTGGTTACCACAGGGCCTGTGAACCATGAACTTCTTGATGAGTTCAAGCAGCTCAGGATGGTCTTCTGGAAACTCAGAAGACATGAGACTGTCAATCTGGTCAGGGGTGCACAACTTGGAGTGGGGCTGAAGGAGACAATGATATGGGCATGGGGGAGGCCTCTCTTCTGGATCTCTATGGTGTAAAGGTGAGCTGCCAAAGCACCCAGAATGCCAGCCCTGATGTCCTTGATGAGGGACTTGAGCTTGGCATGAAAGACTCTGACCACAAAGTCAGGGCACTCATTGAGAGGAAGATGTGATCAGAGTCAATGATATGAGGGCAAATATGAAGGCAATAGCAAAGGAATTGAGCCAAAGAGATGCACCTATTTGCATTTGGAGCAGGGCCATCTTCAACATCTTGGTAAGGGATGTTGGGGAACCATCCTAGCTGGCCAGTGGGAAAAAGGAGGACATATCTGAGTGAGGGGTAAACAGGATGGATGTCAGAGATGCACTTTAGATGGCCATCCCTAAGGCTTGATGATGTCCTGTGAGTCCTTGATTTGATCTCCTTGTTACGAACCAAGGCCAGGCCCTGGCCATAGATTGTCCTATTTTACTCAAGAGAGATCTCTCCCACTTTGCATTGCCGACTCCCTTCCATTTTCTGGGCTAACCCTCTTGCGGTACAAGATATCGCTATTGCAAGGGCACTATAACACGACCAGGCACCCGTTTCCTAATCAGGTAATCATCGCGTGGCAGCCACATGGCCACCCAGCCACCAAGGACCCGAAACAGCGGCACAAACTCTTAGAAACTATTGCATAAATCATCTGATGTCATCAAGGCTCCAATGACATCATAGCTGACTGAGCGACTCCACAATGACCTCATAGGCTCACTAAGCACTCCACAGTGACATCATAATGATGTCATCGCTCCACAATGATCAATAATACGCTCAGTAAGCCTGAAACTTGACACAAGCAAGTTTATGCCTCTGTAGTCCTATTGGATGGTACCAAAGAGTCTAGAATAGTCCCAGTTCTTTGTAATCGACCTTGTACACTGTATATAAGCCCCAATGAAGCATGGCAGTCGTCAGACTGTCATTGTGATACTCTCATCTTCCTGGTACTCCCCCGCGACCGCTCAGTTTAAAGATTCCTCTCACTTCCAAGGTACTCTTCTACGACCGCCTTGTTTAAAGCCCCCTCAATGCACTGGCTTCTAACCTTTGCCTCTGCCTCCAGTCACACGTACCAGTCCCCATCTGGTACATCTTAGTCATTTGGCTCGTCCTCTTGTTCAACGCGCCTACCACGCGTACCATCTGTTCCGACCCTTGCCCACCTGTTCCTGAGTCCACACGGATCAGCAGTATGTGTCTTGACACTCCTTCACCTGGAATGATAACTGCAATCTCAATTGATGGCAGCATTAGAGGAATTATAGTGACGCCTATCACATGCAGCATCAAAGTGAAGTGAGAGAGTGCAGTCTTGCTCTCTAGGAAGGTGTTGAGTCAACTCATAAGCCTGCTTGAACTTCTGGACTGCAGCATGAGAGCAATAAAACATGTCCTGAAGAGTCTGCATGGTGCCTTGGAGTCAATCTAGAGTTGGCCTGATGGGCCAATGTGCACATTGAGGGCCATGCTAGGGTCATAGATGTAAAGCTGTGCATAAGAAGGGGCAGCATCAGGCCTCTCTGGCAGCAAAAGAGACCCAATCCTATGAATAAGTTCCTCATGCAGCTTGAAGACCCAAGGTCCATGTCCTCCCTGATTCACAGAATGATCCACCTGTCTTCCCCACTGAGGTAAAGGCCAAAGCATTGTTTGTAGGAGCGGATATGAAGGCGAAATGCTTTAGAAATAGGATCTTGGCCAGTGAGAAGGTGGTAAAGCTCAGGGGGACATAGGTGAAGGGGAGGAAGGGCAATCTTGCCACTCAAGCAACACATGCCAAACTTGAGGGTCCTTTTAGATGAGTTAGTAAGGCGCTCATCTAGCCAATGAAGTGCCTTGCAGAAAGGGCATTGAATGTTCATGCCTTCAAGATCATGAATAGCCCATATGGGATCAAAAGGATGTTGTGCAATGGGCATGGCTTGAGGAGGTGGCAGCATAGGTTGGCCCATATCTGGATGCTATAACATCTATTAAGTATATATTTTTTCCCTTTAAAGAATAGAAAACTTACAGGCAAGGGATCTTCTGGATAAACTTGGGCATGAGGATAAGGAGGAGGACTTGGAGAAGCAGAGGATGGAGGAGTTGAGGAAGGGGCAGGAGTAGACACAGAGCCAGAGCCAGATCCATAGACAGAAGCAGCAGCAGCAGAGGTAGAGCCAGAGCCAGAGCCAGAGCCAGGGGCAGCAGAATGTGACCTTGTAATAATCTGCAACTCATAATTATTATAAAGTCTATTCTAAGATGAAACTGACTCACCGGAGGAGGGGCAAGAAGAGAAGTGGCAGGAGTTTGACCATAACACTGTTGAGGAGTGGGGAGTGGTTGAAGGGCAGCCACTTGAGCAGCCAAATTAGCTGGTAAGTGACGATAGACTTGTCCTTGAAATTGAATAGGTTGTCTGGCAGTTGAAGTGCTGGCAGGTGTCCTACACTGTTCAGGACTGCCCAAAGTGCGACTGGCATGCTCAGCTTGACATGCAGCAGCCTGAGATTGTTGAGGAGATGTGGGAGGAGTGTTAGACATGGGGACTAATAAAAGAGACAGGACCATGAACACTGCCAGTAATTAAAACATAGTAACCATACCTTGTTGATGGTTGAAAAGGGTAGAAGTTGAAGGGTTGTGAGTGACTGAAAAACATTTTTAAAAAAATATGCTGCTGCCCAGAAAGTGGGGGACTCACTTTGTAGAGAAACTGGACTGTTCAGTGGAGGCAGAGGATGATGGTTGGAGGCAGAGGTAAGATTTCTGCAGCACCAACAGGCAAGCACCTGTTTATGTCCCCTGAGCCCAAGTTCTGCATCATGTGCAGCCCAGCCTGGTTAACCAGCTCTGCACTGCTATGCCTTATGCCATGAGCCACAGCACACACACACACACCCCAGCTCCATCTAAACAGAATCCAGACACTAATTTATGCAAAGTCTTATATTTATATGAGCAGGAAGTAAATTACATCCCATAAATATTACAAAAGACTATGGAGGCAGCAGTAAGGGAGCCAGGGTGGATGGCAGCCCACTCTTTCCAAAAGGCATTTTTCATTGAGCTGCATCATGAGATGCTCAAAAATGCCAATCATACACTCAAGGTGCATGTGGGGAGAGGTTAACAAATATCGCACACAGGGGACAAGGGAAACCCATGTTGTCTGCAAATCAGGGTTTCAAACATGTGGAAAAGAAAAGGAAAAATGCACAGGTCAAAAATTGCATGCTCTGGAATCCATATGACAGTAAGCCAGTTGAGGCTGAGCTGACTGGAGGAGAGGAAAATAAAGAAAAAGTTAGAGAATGCAACAATGAAAACAAAAAAAACAAACATGCAAATCCATTCCAGATGAGCCAGGGATGTGACTTGTTTGTCCAGGGAGGCAGTTAGTCATGCCTGAGGGTCTTGTGACAACAGGCATGGAGAGAGAGGACCTGCAAAAATGAACACAAAAGATGCATGCCTGTCAAGTGTGAAAATCCCTGGACACAGGAATACATGTGTCACAGTGCACCACATCTTGCATGTCACCCTCATGACTGAGCCAACCATGGACATGTCATACACAGGCTCAGCAGAGGGCCACAATTCCCCAACCATGGCCTTGTTTCTAATGTGGCTGGTGAGGGCCATGTCCAAAGGGGAGGATGGTTGGAGACTGTGGAGAGGGGAGACAGCATGCACATAGCTTAATGCATGACAATCATGCATGCGAGGAAAACACACATTTCTTGCCATCCAAGTGTTGAGTGTGTGAGGATTGTACCATTGCATATGGAGGGAGCTTAGAGCACTTGAAGAGAGGGCAGAGAGTATGAGAGAGAGCTGTCAAAAACGAAAAGGAATTCCTTGGTCAATGCATGTGGGAACACTCACAGTGGCTGCTTGTGCCATTCTGTGGTCGCAGTTGTGGTCGTATGCAGTGCAAGCAAGACTGCCAGTTGCTGTGAGGAGATGTTAGAAAGAGCAAGTGGAAAGGAAAGAAAAAAAAGAAGGGAAGCTCACCAGGTTCGCCCCTGGCTGTGCTGTCCCTGGTCAGGGTGGGGGAGCAGGGTAGAGGAGAAGGGAGGGGAGAGGAGAGAACCATACCTTCTTTCCTGGTGCCAGGTGTTGCTTTGGTTGGTGTTCACAAAGGCAATTGCAATCGTGTGGCATGTGCTGGCATGATGGAGGCGGCAAGGGAGTGGCATTGCGCAGGTCCATTTGGCCTTCATGTGGTGTGTCAATTTGTTGGGAGGTGTGCACGACAGCACAGCATGCATTGAGGGCAAGATTATGAAGGTGGGGGAGTGGCATTGGGCTAGACCATTTGCCTTTGTGTGTGTTGGTTGTCAGGAGAATGCACACACAAAGGTGATCGCAGTCATGCAGCATGTGTTGGCAAGATGATGGATGTGGCAAGGGAGTGGTGTTGGTGGGGCTGTTTGGCCTTTGTATGGTGTGTTGAACTCACATATTATAAATGAAAGAGAAAGAGAAAAAAGAAACATGCATGCACACAGTTTAACATGGGATAATAGTGCATGTGTTTCTTGTGCCATCCAGGTATTGAGTTGAAGAGATTGTACCATCAAGTGTGGAGGGGGAAGGGGTGGACATCACAGGGAAGGCCAGTTGTGCATCCTTCAGTCAGAAGTGGGTGTTAGATAGAAAGAGAAAAGGAAAAAACTCACACACGCACTGGTAAAAGAAAGCCAGCCAAAAGTAAAAAGAGAAAGTGGAAGGGAAGAAATGAAGGGAAAGACATACATGTAGCGCATGGCAGAAGTGGGGCAGGAGGGGAGGGGGCAGCATCATTGCCGCATCCAGGCCATGCAGTGTCACTGTGAAGATAGGCTTGTGATATGGACAATGGGCTATTGCACTGAGGAAAGGAAGGGAAAAGAGAATAAGAGAACACATGAAAATGAAAATTAAAATGCACACCAATAAAAACCCAAAAATCCTGGATTGCACATGCATGAAAACATGCGTTTCTTGCCATCCAAGTATTGAGTGTGGGGATTGTATGATTGCATGTGGAGGGAGCTTGGAGCACTTGAGGAAAGGGTGGAGAGTATGAGAGACAGCTCAAAATGAAAAGGAATAACAACCTGGTCAACACACGGGAACATGACAGTGGCTGCTTGTGCCATTCAGTGGGTTGCGGTCATGGTCATGGCTGTTGCATTGTGGTTGACACTGTGACAGTGATGTTGTTGTCATCACAGCTGAAGCTTGCTTGGGCTATGCCCAAGGGGTGCACCTTTGGTGGGCTGTGAAGCACCAGGGACTGTCAATGGGAAAAGAGGAAAAAAAAGAAAAATGTTGCAAAGCATGAAAATGAAAAGTGTGTGCACATGAAACACCCAAGGATGACATGCGGTGACTGGAGGAGAAGAAAATGAGAGAGAAAATGTTAGGAATGCAACAATGAAAATGAAAAATAAATGCACATGCCAATCTGTCCAGGTGAGACAGCGTTGTCCAGTGAGGCAGGTAGTCGTTGCTCTCTTGCTCCCAGTCTTGGTTGCACTCCGGTTGTGTGGCTTGTGTTCCAGTGGGTATGGTAAACAGGAGAAGGGAGGGGATGAAGGAGGAGGGAGGGGAGGATAATAGGGGCATGACTGAGTTGTTGTCATCATCACTGTAGCAAAGCCTGGAGGTGGCAGGGGACAAAGAGCCAGCGCAAACATGAGAGTGCCCATGGGCCATGCTCAAGATTTGTGGCTGTCACAAGGTCACTGTGGCCATGCCCAAGTCATTGTCGTTGTCACCACTGCAGTGCCACAGGTGGAGAGGGGAATTGGGGCCAGTGGGTGGAAGCAGGTTGAAGAGGAGCTTGTGAGGGGCCTTCTTGGAAAACAGGTGATAGGAAGGAGAGAGGTGAGAGAGAATGAGAGAAGTGTGTGAAAAAAAAAAGAAATGAAGGACACACCAGAAACCATGGCTTGTGGGAAAACTTGAATGACTTGGAAATAGCCAGTGAGAATCTGAGAAAACTGGCAGCTTGGGAGTGTTGAACTAGGACCATGTGGAAGGAGCAGTGGGAAGGACAGCAGGGGAATGGGGAAAAGAGGAATGACACAGAACGAAAAATGAACATGCGTACAGTAAAACAAAGATGCAGGCAGGTGAAAAAAGTTTTTCATTGCTTAGGTAAATATTGGTAAGCAATGGGACCATGATTCTCCATTCTCATTTAATATAAGTACAAGCTGAAGCTTGCTTGGGCTTCGCCCAAGGGGTGCACCTTTGGCGGGCTGTGAGCATTCTCTTCATGTGTAATCCTTTTTTCATTTAATATAAGTATGACTGATGTTAGTTATTGCTTACTGGATTAATGACAGATACTAGGAAAGGATGACTCATGTGTGAGTCATTACTGATACTTTTGAATGTGGGTCCTTGTTTTGGGTAGTAGTGGGTCTCAGCTATGTGCTCCCCAAGTTTCATACAAATTGGATCAGCTGTTATGGAGATACAGTATAAATACTCTGATGTATCTGAAGTTGAGCCTTACACTTGACTTACTCCTTGAATTGCATCAGATTCTCTCTCTCTAAGAAACTATTGCTCCAGCAACAAGAGGCCCCTCTCATCTCTTGCATTTACTTTTACCTGAGATAACATCAAAGGGTTGAAGTCTAGTGCTTGAACTATATCAAGCAACTCTATTGCATGAGCAGAATTAAGATTGGCAAATCTTAACAAAACCACATCCACCTCTCCATTTCATCAACTCTTCACACACTGTCTACCATCTACTCTACCTATCCCTTCCTCCCCTAAGAGTTTCTCTACTGAGAAGAGCTCTCCTCCTTCAAGACCTACCTTCCTCTACTCTCTTACACAGTGTTCAAGGTCTCTGACAGACTTGAACACATATAGCTGGTGGAACCAGCCCTAGTCTATCTTACTACAACTTACCTAGCTTCTCAATGGATGAGTTGTACTAGGAAGGGTCTATTGGCCATAACCTGTTTAGATAAAACACTT
>JAGFNK010000919.1:0-18429 GCA_025769875.1 Russula earlei
CGCAGTGACAAATCTGTACCCATTACCCCAGACATCCTCACCTGGCGTAACAACACCCCATACCCCGCGCTCATTGGCAACCTGATCTACATCGCGAACGCCACTCGTCCCGACATTGCCTTCGCTGTATCCAAACTGGCCTCCTTCATGGACTGCTACAACCTAGACCATTGGTCTGCCGCCATCCGCGTCCTTCATTACCTTAAGGGAACACGAACATTGTCGCTCACACTGGGTGGCTTGCATCCCATCACCCTGGTCGGTCACTCTGACTCAGACTTCGCGAACTGCGTGGACACTAGTCGGTCTACCGCTGGGTATTGCTTCCATCTAGGTTCAGGTTGCATATCTTGGTCCTCACGGAAACAACGGACGGTTGCTGACAGCTCCTGTTACGCGGAGTACATTGTGTTGCACAACGCAGCCCACGAGGCGATCTTCCTACGGCAGGTCCTCTCCCAAACTCAATTCACCCAGTCTACCCCCACAACCATCTACTGCGATAATGACGCAGCATCTAAGCTTGCCGAAGATCATGTGTGGCATTCACATGTGAAAACATTCACGTCAAATACCATTATGTCAGAGAACAAGTACTCGCAGGCGACATCTCCATTGCTCGAGTCCCGACCAAAGACAACATCGCCGACATCTTCACCAAACCTCTTTGTCGACCGGACTTCACTCGTTTACGCCTACTCCTTGGTCTCCACGGGGAACAGACTTGACGTTGCGAAAATGCACCGTCTTAAGGGTTCTCACCCTCCGACGTTGAGGGGGAGTATTAGATCTTGGTGACATCATACTACAATACCTGACATCATGCTATCCTTACTTCATACATTCCATCTGTCGTATATAAGATATGTTAGAACACACATACAATATTATCTCAAATATATCCCTTTATCTCCCGTCTCATCAACTTCTGAGCTCCAATAGGAACAGGTCAAGCGCAATAATCGCAGATCGTTGAACATTCGAGTGACTTGTCATTTGAGGCCGAGCTTGATGGTGGTATTATCGTTGCGGACCTGGCCGCGCTGTTACTATGGCAGGTTAGAAATCGAGAGTGAATCGAGAAGGAAAAAAAAAAAAGGAAACGCATACAGGCCACTGTGGTGCCCTCCTCGCGTTTTGCAGCAAATGAGTAGAAATTTAAAAAAATGCACCGAGCCCGCGAAACGAAAACGCACCGCGCGCACTGGAGTTGGGTAGAGGAGATGGGAGGAGGGGGAGGACGGAGGACAGGACAGGACAGGGATGCGGAATGCGTCGTGGTCGCGCGACCCCTAACGCGCGAGAACGCGAGAATGTCGCGCACGCGGGAAGCACAGTTGTGTGCCATTCGGGGTTCATGCACACCCCACCGTCGTTGGCCAGGGCCGCGCGAGGGATTTGAAAGCGGTGAGAACGGCCCTTTTTGGCGTGCAAATGGCCGCGTCCATGCGATGCGTTGACCCGTCGCTCACAGGAGGCCCCTTTTGGCGGCGTGGGTCAACCGGAGCAGAGGGGAGGGGAGAGGAATGCCGCGCGCTCGGGAACTGGCATGTATAGGAGCTGGAGAGGAAAAGAAAATATCAAAAACCGTATAGAAATGAAAACGAAAAAACGCACGCGGTCGTGGTCATCGCGAGGTAGTCATATCCATGGCCGAGTCGTCATGGTCACCACTGCAGGGGAATGGGTGCCAGTGGGTGGGAGAGCGCTGTCGTGAGTGCCATAAGCACATCGCCTTGAAGCCCAACAGGGAACTGTGTATTGGAAATGAGAGGATGAGAGAGCGTGTGAAGAAGTGAAAGAAAAAAAAAACGCGCACCGGGTTCGTGATTCCACTGAATTGTTCTAGTGGCCATTTTGATCATGGTCTGGCGTTGACCCCATGGGCGGCGTTGACCGGTCTTGGACGTCCAGAGAGGGTGGGGTGGAGGAGAGGGCGGAGGAGAGGAAAAAGGGGAAGAGAGAAGCGCGCCGCTCGCTTGAGCATTCGAGAATTCGACGACGTCAATAAGGCGTGCTTGACATTCGAGGTGCCGTCGCAGAACCGTGCATCGCTCTCGGGCGGTACGCCGTGCCGTGTCACTGTAAGAACCGGTCAGAAAGAGCAATCCAAATGGAAAGAAAAAAAAAACACACCGGATGATGGGAACTGGCAGGTTGGGTCTCAGTGAGAGATTCGAGGCAGAGAAGAAAGGACGCGCGAAAACGAAAACGAAAACGAACGACGCACGGGTGCCACGCAATGGACACGGGAAAACACGTGTCACATACACCACTTGAGGCCGAGCTTGACGGCTGTATTATCGCCGTGGCCCATAGCTGTGCTGTCACTGACCTGCATGCTGGAACCGGCACTTGCGTTCCTTGATTCGCAACTAAATCTGAGTGAGAACTCGCATGAAATGAAAGAAAGAACAAAAGCAAAAGCAATAACGCACGCACAGAGCTTAACGCGCGAAACTCGCGCACGCGGGAAAACACGACATAAGCCCATAGACACCCGTTGAACCCTCGCGAGCGCCTCGACGACTGCGTCATCATCGCGGTCCTGGCCGTTCTGTTGTTCTGAGAAGGGGAGTAAAAAAAAACAAAAACAAAACAAAGCGCACCAAGTTCGTGGTCGCACAGGATTGTTTTCAAGGCCGTTGGGTGTTGTAGTGGTCTTGGCCTGGAGTCGCCACGCGTGCTGGAGTCGATTCGCAGGGCAGAGGGCATTGATATGCATAGGAAGTCGAGAAAGTGGGAGAAAAAGAGAAAAAAAGTTGCCACAAAAAAACGCGCGCGCATGCACCTGTTACAAACAGAATCCGGTTGAAGAACCATCTGGCATTGGCTGTTAGTCTTGCAGGAAGCGAGGCGGGAAGGGCAGGAAGGAGAAAAAGAGGGAGAGAAAGCAAAAAAAAAGAGTACATGCGATGGTCACGCGCGGGCGAACTTGGCACGGTTTTCGGGGTCAGGGAAAGACGCAAATTAGAGCTGAGGAGACAGAGTGAAATCGCACGAAATGGGTGTCCCACGCATGGACCACTCCTCAGCGTCTTGACGGCTGTGTCATCGCCATGGTGTTGTTCGTGCTGTCACTGTGAGAAAGGGTTAGAAAAAGTGTGACGGAAAAAAAGAATCAAAAAACGAAAGGAACATGAAACGCGCACCGGGATCGCGCGAGAGGTTTTGATGGCCACTGGGTGTGCTTGTGGTCCTGGCTCGGAGTGGTCACCCATGCTGGAAGAGCTTGTGCAAAACAATGGGCATGAAAGTGCAGGGGAACGCGAGAGGGTGGGAGAGCAAGCAAGAGAAAGCGTCGCCTGCCGTCGTCACGGCCATGGGCACGTCGCCGTCACGGCGGCCAGATCGTCACAGTGGCCATGGGCCATGCTCACGATTCGTGGCCGTCGCGAGGTCACCATGGCCATGCCCGAGTCGTCGTCATCGTCGCCAGTGGAGTGGAATGGGGGCCAGTGGGAGGAGCGCTTCGCCAGCAAACATGCCGTCGTCACGGCCATGAGCACACCACCGTCACAGCGGCCAGATCGTCACAGTGGCCATGGGCCACGCTCACGATTCGTGGCCGTCGCGAGGGCACTATGGCCATGCCCGAGGCGTCGTCATCGTCACCAATGCAGTGACACAGGAGATGGGAGTGGGGAAGCAGTTTGAGAGCCAGGAAGAAACTGTTTGGTAGGAAGGAGAGGGAGAGGATGAGAAGAGAGCGCGTGAAAACGAAACAAAAAACGCACCTGCGGAAACAACAGCTCGCGGGAAAACTCCAATGAGGCCAGTGAAATTTTGAGGAAACCGGTGGCTTGAGAGTCTTGACCTGGGACCCTGGGGAAGGAAGAGTGGGAAGGATAGGAGGGGAAAGACGGGAGGAGGAAGAAAACGAACGCGGCAAAAGAAAAAACGAACGCGCGTCGTAACACGACGGACAGGAATGGATAAGTCCAGTCCACTAAAACTCAACTCAGTGGTCAATAAAGGTGAAATATATTGACCACTGAATTGACTCAGCTCAGATTACAAATTATTTTAAAACAATTGATTGATTTGTTGCCCTCTCCTCATGCATCGCATTATTGTAAATATGTCAACCCAAACAATTAGAACTTAGTCAAATGCTTAAGAGAGGGCAGCTCAGTGCCCAAGTTATGTAACCTAAGATGCAACATGAGTCGCCCCGAATCACCAGGGGGATCATATACACTTAATTTGCCCGATCAATTTAGCCTTAGCAGACTCGGATAAACTTAACACAATGGCGTATGTTAATACATGGATTTATATTGAATAAATCGAGACATAAAGTGCATCCACAAATATGACACCAAATTTTAAATAGGAATGGTCTACTCATTACATGGCGATAATCGGCCGATGGGGATCAATTGCACCCGATGGGGATCAATCGCCTCGATGACAGAGACTGACCACACAGATTAAACTCAACGCGAAGATCTGGGCTTTACATTTTGTTACAATTTTACTCAAGCCAAATAATATAGTTAGCATTCTTATAATTGAATCTTGTTTGTATTTTCCCACTAAGAACCAAGTCTGTGTTGAAGGCAGCGGGCGGCGGCTTGCTGAGTTCGCGAAAACACACACAAAAGAAGGGACAAAACAGGTCTCTTGTTCCAAGGCATAACTAGAGTTTCTACATACGAGACGCGATCTATCAGAGAGGGGGATATTGGGGGATTGGGGAGACAGAAAGACGCGAGTTGGGAGTGTGATACATGGATGTGGAACAAGACGAGCCAGAGCGATGAGCTGCGATGAAAGAGGGTCGAGAGCTGGCTGGGCAGCGGAGGTGGAACCGGTACGCGATGAAAGAGAGTCGAGAGCAATGACGCAGGGCTGGAATGGGATGCCGCCTTACAGCGGGACACTGTGTGACGACGTACTAAAGAATTACCTTGAACATGGAAAGCTTTGCGAGACAGCCGACAAGCTATACCTGGAAAGTGGAGATCCTTTTGGTGGATATCGTCCTCTACGCTTTTTGTTGAATGATAGACCCATTTCCTTTTCTACAGGACTATCATCATCTTTAGCCTTGCGCTTGCGGCAGCCCCTGCTGAACGTTGGATCATGACCAACGATGTTCTTTGATAGGCTGCCATCATCGTCGGACCAATTTTTGGATTCCAGGTTCCGTGTTATGAGATTCAAGACCCATTCAGAAGAACAAAGCTTCTCGTGAGCGTCCTTGACCTCCGTCCGGACATTCCTCTCCGCTTGAGGTTCAGGCATAATTGATTTTGGGTTAATATCATCATAGAAGGTTTTAAGAAGGGTGCGCAACTCTTCAATGATCTGGCGGCATGGTTCCGGGACAAAACCAAACGTATCCGGGTGAAGCATTAGTTTGTGTAGGAAAGATAGCTTTCCGTCACCGCCCCGGATAACACCATCTTCATCCACGTCTCTGTATCCATCAAATACGCATTGCATATCTTGTGATTGGCCCTCGATCGCAGAATGTCGGCATTTCATGACAATATAAATAAGAACCCAGTAAAAGGATTCAATATCATCTGAAATTTGATGAGATCGAGCGTGAGGGTGTAATAAAAGTCCTGTTGATATGAACTGCCATGTACCCTGAACACGAAGTCAATTCGCCGCGCATAGGGGATAAACAGATCATACCGTGTGGGAGTGTTGTCTCTGCTGGGTCACATCCACCCTCTTGGACATGTCCCAGTCGATCAATAAACCTGATCGATCTGGGGCGATCAGAATGTTTCCTGCGCTCACATCCCGATGTAAAATTTTTGCTTTGTTGTATGCGTCCGTATGAGCTGTTCCAAATTTTCAAACAACAAACTTAAATGTAACGCCAATCCTCACCGATCATAGCATCCCGAATGACCTGGCATAGCTCCCGAGTCGATCCGAACGTACTCAGCGGCTGTCCGAGCGTGTTCAAGACAAGTTGGTAGTGGACATATCGTTTGACGCGCGGTGTACCGAGACACCAAATACGTTTGCATTCGCCATCTTTCACATAGTCTTGCGTCCTTGTGCATTGTACATTGTGTCATGAACCATTCCCCGGAGAGGGCCCTTGAAGGACCCTTCCTTATAGGAGGAAACCCAGCCTCTATGATGCCACCCTGTTCACACGAGCAAAAGGGGTGAGTAGAGGTGTCCACAATATCGCGCGCGCATTGTTGCGCGAGCGATTCTCGGCACAATCGACATACAGCAAGCCCCACTTAAAGGCAACCCTTCTAGCAACTAAGGACAGTATTAGAGCCTTCCTAAGGACCCTTTGGAACGACCCTAGGAACTCTACAATAGGTACTAACCTAGTATCAAAGGCCCGACAACGCGTTATTAGACCGACTCTAATAACTATAGAACGAACTATAAGGCAACACTAAGGACCTTAATAGAAGTATTAGGGTCGACTCTAAGGACCCTAATAGAACTATATAAGGGCCTTATAAGATAACACTATTCCATAACCAAACTACAAGTCCTCAAACGACCGGCCCTAAACTAACTAACAGGAAATGAATCAGGTGCTTGCACGTGTACTAAAGCAGTGAACACGTGGACAATGGAAGCTCTTACTCATCAAGAGAAGCTTCTTACTCAGCAGCTTACTGAGCATGACTGAGCATGCTCAGTAAGCGTCCTCCGACTTCTTACTCATCACTCTATTGTGCTTGATAACAAGGTTATGACTTGTTCCCTATTTAGCAGCTCTCTTGTAGTATATAAGCGCTCAATAAAGTAGCGGACAGTCCTCAGACTGTCCATTTGTTTACGGCACTCTCCATTCCTGGGATACTCCTTTAAGGACCATCCCCTTGTGACTATCCTGGCCTCTTCCCTGCGTGATTGTTCTACTCTCACAGTAACAATACCTCTCTGGTATTTGTTGCTCCTCTGGGTTCTACTCCTTGCCCACGCGGTCTTGGACGTCTATCGACTCGTCTTCGAGCTTATCCCTCGCTCTTGAACTGGATAGTTCAACAGTGAGTCTTGACACATTGAGTGAATGCTCCGGTGTCGACAGCACGTCGCCAGCTGGACCCAACTCCGGAATGAAATGCACTTTTGCTTCTAGTAAATCGCGATAAATATCCCCTTCTTTCTCGATACCTGGGAAATCGGTATGCCAGTAATCTTTGAGGTAAACCAGTTTATTCCGTTCGACGTCATGGCACACAAATCCAAACGTCGACCGACCAAAAAGGGTTTTCGTCTCCCATATTGGTTTCCATATGATATAGGGCTTCGGCTGTCCGTCCGTGGCATGATCGTCATTGACGAGAATCTGGCGAAGGTCTTCAACTTCAATTTTCTCGACGTCCATGTATACCGCCAGCGTGGACTGTGCATCACCAACCCCCTTATCGTTCTTCGAGACCGAGGTGACAGTGGTGTCGTATCCACGCTGGGCAAAAGTGAGAGAGTTGAGCCTCCAGATGAATTCGGAAAGGGTGTTGGGATTTTTGGTCCAATCGAATATCTCGGTATAGATTGCACCACTGCGATCCCATCGCAGTAGTCGCCATTCTGCCTTTCCAAAGAGGATGATCGAGTAAGAGAAGACCCGAAACTGTGAACGATGGATAGAAGTGGCATAATGTGTGAGTTGACCACACACATGATACGCGCGCTCAGTCCACCTAACGTGACACTCGACCCCAGCCTCTCGCCTCATATGTGTAAGGTTGTGAAAAATGTCCTCTTTTCCCTTTTTGTTTTCGATCCACACATCGACCGCTCTCCAGTCCAGTGAGGTCAGCTGCTCGTTTTCCTGATGACCTTCCCTTTTCCGATAGATAACGATGTCTGGTCTCCCTAGGATTGCCTTATCTTGCTTGGCAGTGGTGTTGACGAATGTGAGATTATCAGCGAGGCCGGACGTTTTGATTGCCTGTATCTGTCATGTACGTGAGCGTGGATCCCCCCTTGAATGTGGGGACTGACAAAGTGATCCTCATTGTGTGAGACGGAGCACTTGTCGAAGCTGATGATGCGCTCCGTCTTTCGAGCTTGGCTTGCTTCTGGCACGAATTCTGAGAGGAATTCGGCTATTGGCATAGGCCCGACAAATTTGTCACATACGTCCCAGGTCATGTCCTTATATCTCTCTGAAGCTAGCTTTTGAGGTGTGGATGTGTGTGTGTGACTTCCTGATAGGTCGTATTTTAGAGGTGAAAAGGTTATAGTTAGACTACTTTGCTCGGTTTGAGGCGGCGTGCTGGGACGGATGACGGCCATGTTGTGAGATGAGACAAAGAAAAGGTGAGAATCACCTACTGCAATCAGTACGTGGTCCCGCAGTCAATGATTCTCTCTTAACTCTAATCTTAAAACAGGTTGTGTGCGGCAGCAATTACATGTACCATATGAACGATCACTTCGATGTACATACTTGAGCGAAACCAGGGTGGTTCAGGGTGCGCGAGCTTGCTCGCTTAAGTATCTGCCTACTACACGGCCACGGCCAGTGAAACCCAGAGAACCGTGGGCCATAAGTGCCTTATCGGCAATAATTGGCCGATGGGGATCAATCTCCCCGATGACGGAGATACGCACATATGTGCTTTCATGCAAATTGTCACACACAGAATAAAACCGAGGAAAGTATTGACATTGACATGAACGACCTGCCAAGTCGTCATCACATATGCGCACACACATTCATCTAAGAGAGACCACGCAATTCGGTAATGACAGTATGAAGCGTGGGCTTTGCTGCCCTACGTAGTGCATCAAGGACATCCGTCCCCAACTTACCGCCCGCATCTTCCCAATAAACCCTTTCTACCATCGGAAAGGATTGTACATAGGCACACATGATGTCCTGTTATATGGGTAAGACATGGAAGACGAAAATGTGGTAAGGTCATACCATATCTCTATGTGATAAGCAAGCCTGGTTCAGGAACCAACTCAGAGTGCGGATCTGTCTTAGCTCACGAGTTGGGTAACCATCACTATCATAGTGGCTCAGGTTTGTATGCAGTGAGGCAGATGGCAAAGTCGGCAAAATTCGAAGCCCAAGATGGTCAAGGTTCTGGAAATGGCTCACAATTTGCAAGAGACGAAGAAAGGTAGGATCATGCGGTTGGAATTGGCTCATTTCCACTTCTAGGTTGTAAAGGCTTGTCGAGTTACCCAGTCGCTCTCCAATGTCACAGCAAATCCCCAATGGAGCACAAAGGGTCAGAAGATTGGGTAGGAAAGGCTGACGGCTAGGTCGAATGCGGTCCAATGGCACGTTGCATTGGATACGGATGCTCTTAAGGCCCTTGTGCTTGGTTAGAAAATGAATGAGCGCTGGCCCTGGGATATCCCCTTCGAGAACAAGTTTCTCGAGAGATGTCATGTTGAGCTCGCCAAGTAAAGTGGTCCAGTGGGAGGGTTTCAAAGATACTATGCAAAGGAACAGGGACTTGATAGGTGAGTGCTTGAGAATCCCCATCGTGGTTTCCGCGATTCCGGGAGCGAAGGTGTCACTGACTGGGGGCGGTGTCGCTGACAAATCGTTTCACGCGTGAGACGTGCGCACTGAGTCGAGCGAGACGTTAAGTTCTCGCGAAGTTCGGGGATCTCGGCAACGACACAGCTGAAGCTAGTGTGTTCCGCGGAGAGGAAATATGACAGAAAAGTCTTCACGTTCGAAGACTTTAGAGAGTGGAAAGTGTTTTCGAGTCGATTGCTTGATTCCCTGCAAGCCTACAGTCCCGAAGCTAGAATCCAGTGATATTTCACAAGAGAACAAGCTTAAGGCTTGTTCTCTGTTACTGACAGGTTTATATAGACAATTATGTCCTATATCAAATAGTAGACATGAGGTAGCAGTGAGACAATCGAAACTAGAACACGCTGGAAAGTGGTGGTACATGCGAGGCTAAGTGAGTCATACGAACGCGCGGGAATCGTGAGGCTTTGTCCGGGTAGGCTTGTCCGGTTGCCGATTCGGTCCGAGGAACCGGTATTTGTGACAGAAGGCGTAATCAGATGAAATATCAAGTAAATTAATTGTGTGAGAGCTGCATGCTCCGCTTCGTAAGGCGATGGAGGAAGGAAGACAATCCACAGAACCGAATCCTGCGAAGTGCAGTCGTGTGAGTGGTAGGGTGTTAAACAGTTGGTGCATTTTGATGAACCCAGAGGCCAGCAGAAGCGGATCGGACCCATGGAGAAGAAGGTGGAAATCCCGAAGATTGCGCGTATTTGAAGGCTCGATAAGGAAACGGGTAAGGAATCTCATCGCAGTTCGGGCCTCCAGTGGGGAGCAAGGGATGGAACAGAACATCTTTTCGGGGGGTTTGAAGGTGTGAATAGCAGACCACAGTCCAAGAGACACATATCCGCTTGGTTCATGTAGTGTCACTTCTGAGCCCCCTTCACTTGTGTCGTTCGCCTCAAGCCCACAGCGGTGCAAGTACTCTGGTAAGAGCGATCGACCTATGGATCGTGAAGCAAGTACCAATGTTCGAAGATCGTCATTGTCCAGATGGGTGGAAATCATAAGAAGTAGTTCGACAGGCATGTCCTGGATCCCTGTGCACTACAAAAGTTGTTACGGAATGGAAATTTGCATGAACGGTCAGCGTAGAAGGTGTGTTTGATGCTGCTGTACTCGGCGTCTCTTAACTGCCTTCCAACGATTACAATCGGTTGATGAGCAAAAGCGCCGTTTCCGCTCATTTCCATCTGGTGGGCGCTCCAACTGTTGGGTTTATGAGCGGAGGACAGTCAGACATACGCATTGGCACAGAGGCTCACCCGGTGACGTTTGCAATTGCGTGGTGGTGATGGTGGTGGTGACACAGTATTCCCTCATCATTTGACTGCAGTCGAATGGCGAAGGGGATTAAGCAATGAAGGGTTCAATACCATGCTTGCGATCGGGTTGTTGTGATACAGAGGCGATTGTCACCGTCATGGTCTCCATGGGTTTAAATACCTTGAGAAGGTGCAGGTACTATTGTGGGCTCAAACTGTATATTCGGGAGATCGAGACGCATATGCGTATACATCGGCAGCTCGTCGTAATTGGTTAGGGAGAAACGAGTCATTATCACACGACGAGGATAATTGTTATCGCCAACAAGCACGATGACGAGCGACCAACAGTTAGCGCATTTGGGAAGAGATAGAAGACATTCTTACGTGTACTTCTCAAAAGCATAGAACACAGTGCCCTTTTGCAGCACTGTCGAGGAGAGAAGGGTATCACCCAGCACGCATGTTCATGAGAGCGGCACTAACTTTGGGGATAATTGTTCTCGCCGTGGGCGCCTATAGGGCGGTCCCTTACGCTTAGAGGTGAGATCATTAGTGGGTCTGAGCATCAGACTGTGTAATAAAAGGTCCATACTTACCATGAGGTTTTATCAATGTATACGATCGACCACGCCGAGCGTGCTCTTCGGCAACACGATCCGACCGAGAAGACCCTCAAACGATACAGTATTCCTGTACTACAGGAGTTATGTGTCAAGCGTGGCATCGATGTGGGTGGCTCGAGTCGCCCGCTGAAGAAGCCATATATCGATGCACTATTGATCCACGTGAGATGAACTCACCGTCGCTTGTCCTTTATTCACCATGGAAGCTAGCGTGGGCAGCATAGTCGCAGGGACAGGGATCAATTAAGATTGAAGATTCGACTTCCGAATTTCTTGCCTCAACGCGTGATTACTCTCCCAAGACCTGACGGCACCTCTGAGCAGAGCATCGCCGATGAAAACCGAGGCCATCAACAGCAAGAACACAGCGATGAACCAGCAAGCACTTTCCGATTTACACAGCCCACAGCAGCAGGAGCATTCACACAGTGAGGTCGACACATTCTACGTCCGGCATGCATTGACTCCAGCACCGACAGACGATCAAGAGAAGATGCCTGACGGAAATACTGATTGTACGTCTGCTCCTGGGTGTCAGTCAAACACAATTGCAATTCCAAGCAAACGATCCTACCCTTTTGGGAAGGATGCGCCGAGGAAAAAAAGAAAAGTGGAAAGTTACATCCTTGTGAGGATTTACGAACAACGAAAGGACCTGGAACATATGAATGAGATCGAATATCCCTTGACGCCAGACGGTGGACTTGATCTTGTGGGGTTATCTCAAAAATTAAACGTCAGACAGTGCCAGGCAAGTCGGTTCAATATCATACCGATCTGTGGCGTTGGCTATGCTGACTGTCTCCTAAGGTGCTGGACACCCGCTCTTCACGACCGTGGTTTAGCAAGCGCCTTGTTTTGGAAAGCGGTGCCATTAGGCTGTTGAAAGCAAAAGAAGGGTATTTACGGGTGGTAGTTCAATCATCCTCGTAGCTGCTCAGTGATCGGAGGGTATAAACCACTACTGCAAGATCCCTGTTTCAGCCAACCCCATGCCTCTGTCTGTCCAGATATAACGACCCCTCGTCGTCATCCCAAATTTACAGGCTTCTTTCATGCCGGCATTAAGTATCCACTGTACAAGAAACTGTGCATACAACCAATGCGTTTGTCCGACGGGATAGGACCTCAAATTATAGGAGTGTTACGATAGACTGGCAAATGATGGGGGGAGACGGAAAAACGAACATGATTGTTGTGGAAGGTAGCGGCTGTCTCGTTGCAACGGTCCATGTTATGAGGAGACATAACATCTATCGAGAATGTAACATGACAAGGCAGGCGAAATGGATTTCTTTGACATGGGGTGCCATTATAGACCATTTGCTTTGACACTGCTTTGGTGTCCGGGTCGCTCCCATGGCCTTTGAAATGGAAACCCAAAATCCTCGAGCGGACATGTCCGATTTACCTTCCCGGGCCAACTCCTCAATTGCGTGATGAAGTTGGCCTTCCTCCTCCGAAGACCAGGCTCCTTTTCCATACAGATGCAGCGTCAGAAGGTCTTGATAGAACACATATCAGGAGACATACCTCTCCGTCTGATGCCCTGATATTGTGTGTGTTGGCGAAACCGGTCGCTACAGTCGGCCGGTGAGCGCTGCACTAATTCTGCGACGGCAACCCAGTCATTTCCTTTCTTCTGGACAGCTCTGTTGGGAGGAGGGAGATAAGAAAGGAAACATGTGGAGACTGACAGACGTCTCACCTGCGCAGCTGCTCATCCTCCGCAGCCCCCCACTTCCCTGCTTTAGCAAGGGGATCACGCGCACGCCGAACGTGGTAAAAGACGGACTTGACCCCCCTCTGGGGCACGGCACGAGCTAAAGCACACATATAACACATATATCGGCATTACTTGAGTATACACCGACCGATGCGGCTCCAAAACCCATTAGTAGGCTGGGAAGAGTATATGAGATCATCCAACTGCTCGTCATCCAGGTCATTTTCCTAAATGGCAGTGCGTTAGCAAAACAAATGATGATTCCAATGCATTGCGCACCTTCTTGTACGTCCCTAATGCGGCATGAACTTGTCCTACCTCCTCCCTAGTGAACGGACCCTTACGACATGATATGCCTGAGCAAGTTGAAAATCACGTCTGAGGCTAGAAACTTCAAAAGCTCACTCACCAGCATCCCCGAATTGCTTGACACTCATCCATTGTGTTGCTAGGAACTCGGGTATGTCCTCTGGAGATACAGTACAATGCTGATTCATATGCTATATTTCCTGGAGGACATTAGTGAATGCGGAGGGACATACTTCGTTCCGACATACGCAATTGAGTATAACCAGGTGGAACGCAAAAAGGGGAAATGTTCATAGGTGGCGAGTTAAGTATCTGTCTACTACACGGCCGCTACGAGCCGGAGTCGCGGGCCGAAGTGGCCACAGGAAGGAATTATTGCAGCAAGTCCCAAGTCTAATATAATAAGATTATTTCAGTGTCTCACTGTGGGGCACGAACACTGAGGATCCAAGGCGAACTATCTGAGTGTACAAGTAAGGCCGCTACGAGGTACGCGCATGCACGCGTACGCACTGGTAACTACATTTCAACTATGGACGGTGTTCTTTAATGACAGGTAAAGCAAATGTCCATGTGAGCGAATCAAGTCCCTTTCCGTTCGCTAGGTGCAGCCTCGGCATGCGTGTGCATACAGGCGCGCGCGACTTCGACACGTCATACGGTCTGTGCGCAAGCGCGCGATGGGTGGTAAGGACGAAAAATGATAACTAGGGGTAATGTGTCACAGCGACAATAAGAGGAATGGGGACATACAGGACATCCTAGTTGGGTTCGCAGTCGATGTAGATAATGTCCTGCTCAGCAGGGCCTTGAGGAGAGGCGATGGTCTGGAGGCGCGCAGTTTACGCTGCCGGGATGAGCTTGATGCTGATGTGGGAGCGGGGTCCACAGCCTCACGCAGCCGGTCGAGATCCTGCTGCACACCTTGGAGTTCCCTCAGCACACCATCGAACTCCTGGCGGAGAGTGGTGAGCTCTTTGAAAGCTTCATCGCGCTCCTCTCCGAGACGATCAATCCGTTGCTGGAAAGGCTGAGCCTCCGCGCGGTCACGGGCTTCCCATGCGCGGGCCATTGACTCGTCGTCCTTGTGATCGTCGAGATGGAACTGCAAGTGGCGGCACACATGACATTGTTGGCCATGTGTGATGATGCGACGAGTCTGGTTGTAAGTCCAACGTAGGACTGGAGGGGGAGGACGACCAGTCTGTTTGGTTCTGGCCATGTATAAGAGCTGAGTGAAAGACAAGACAAAAGAAAAAGGGAATCGCGGAATTACGTTGTGCCTGCTCGACTCTCCGCCCGTCGGGAATATGCTTATTGAAATGCAGGGGCCTCCTTTTTAGGAAATAGGTATGATCTGCACGCATGGAGGGAGAGGGAAGATGCAAGCGAGCGACTGTGGGAGAGAGAGAGGAGAGTGAGTCCAGGGAAGATCAGAGTGCCAGCATGAGGAGGTACGTACGTTCTTGCGGGGTCAACCAATATACCCCCCCCATTCACATGTGCAACGCAACACATATGCACATATACGTAAAACACATATCGATATCAGCAATGAGACGTAAGTTTACAACATCCTGCTCATTAAGGTATGAAATGGCAAGCAAATAAATAAATAACACGGGGTTGTGAGGCCGCAATTATATGGACCCAGGAGAAGGGGAGAACTGGGAAACATGAGACATCCACTTAGCCACAGCGACGACCACTACATACCACCCCAGCAGACTACCGTCCTCAGAAGCCTGAGCACATTACGTCGCTATTTAGCCAGTGACCGCCTCTGAAACACGATGTACGCGCTGTGAGATACAAATTCGGATTCCAAACAAAATATGAACGATCACTGACTCGTGGTGGAACAAAGGGGAGACCTGATTCGTGAGCGCAAGGTTAAGTATCTGTCCACTACACGGCCTGTGCAAACCGGAGAACGACGGGCCGTAAGTGCCCTATCACCATGCGGCGATAATTGCCCTATCACATGCGGCGATAATTGCCCCGATGACGGAGATATGCGCTTTCATGCAAAATTCTCCTGGCAAAATGCTGGATCTGGCGTGCTCACGTATGTAAAGTGTTTTGTGAATCTGGTCAGGAATGCTTGTCGTTCGGCCAGCCCTGAGGCAGATCTATGATCCCAGTGACGTCGTACGCTTTTGCCGGCCATAGTGCCGAGTGCACGGAGTTCATATCAATGGCATGTATTAAGTTTGAAGCGTCATATCGTAGTAAATCTACGAGGACTGTATCAAACCATGGAACATATTGACATTGTCATGAACAACCTGCTATGGTACATGCTATATCATATATCAATCCTGTGAAGTCCTGGAGTCAGAGCAGCGATGAGTCATAGCAATAGGTGGGAGTGGAGGGGGGACATACGGTACATCCTGCTCAGATTCGCAGTCAATGGCAATGACGTCCCGCTCTGCATGACATAGTGGGGTTGAGGAGTCTTGATGAGCGATGGTCGCGAGGCGCAGGCGTTTATGCTGTCCGGATGAGCATGATGGGGAGGCGGGAGTGCAGCCCACAGTCTTGCGTGGCTGATCGACGGCACGATCCACAAGGGCGCGCTGTAGTTCGTTGCGCGCGTCGAGGCTCTCCTTCAGCTTCGTTCGCGCATTTCCGAGTTCCTGACGCAGCGCCGCGAGCTCTTCGAGGAAGTCGTCCCGCTCCTGTTCGAGACGATCAATCCTTCCCTGGAAAGGACGAGAAGCGGCGCGGTCACGGGCTTGATATGCAGAGTCCAGCGACTTTTCTTCTTCAGACTTTTCTTCGTCATCCATTGTAGCTGCGAGGTGATGCTCCTGCCACCTCCGGCAAGGAATGCAGTGGGACGGATGTGTGATGACGCGCAGCCTTTCGTTGTATCTCCAAGTCCAAGTCAAAGGCTTATGATGATAAGTCTTTTGGCCGCTTCTGCCAAACGGGGACCATGACGCGGACATAAAACCACCGCGTCTGTGAACAAGAATTTCTTTGGCTTCGGACATGTCTGAGAAGGGACCTCGAAATGGAGAGCTGCGAGGAGATGTGAACGAAAAACGGTGGGGGCGGGATTTACGTATTGAGCTCCCGCCCGCTCATATGTTCCTGCCACGCTTTCTGAGTTATGCATTCGAGGCCGAATAGAATTGAGTGAGCCGAGCTACTGATTGGCTCGTGGCTACGTGGGCTAGTTAGCCGTGGAATTCCCAATTGCAGCACGAACCACATCGCCGGCAATGTGTGATGATGTGTAGTGTCTCGTTGTTAAGTCCGATGTGGGACCGGCCTCAGAGGACAAGCGGTTCTGTTTAGTTCTGGTCCGAGTGAAAGATAAGACAACAAAAAAGGGAATGTGGAATTTACGTACTGCCTGCATGTGCCTCGCATGAGAATATGCTTATTGAAATGCAGTGGCTTCCTTTTCTGGAAATAGGTATGATCTGCATGCATGGAGAGAGAGGGAAGAGGAAGGGAAGATGCGAGCGAGCGACTGTGGGGGAGAGAGAAGAGAGTGATTCCAGGGAAGATCAAAGTGCCAGCATGAGGAGGTACGTACGTTCTCGTGGGGTCAACCAATCCCCCCCCCCCTCACACGTACGTACGCAACACATATGCGCATACAGATATTGATATCGGCAATGAGACAAAGTTATTTCATGAGTAAATTTACAACATCCTGTTCATAAAAGTATGAAACGGCCCCAGAAGCCTCCAGCTCAACAGTGCAGCACCCGTGTTTCGACTCGATCACTTTCCCCACTTGCCCAGTCCAGCGGTGTCCGATAATGAGTACCTTGTTGCCTTCGGATGGCGGCCACGGGATTAGATAGGTTGGGTTGATGGAAATCTGGGCGGGTCTCCCCCTCTGGATCACAGAGACGACAACTTCATTCGGTTGTGCTTCGATCTTTTGCCTTGCAGCTGGAACTGTCTTTGCACCAAGTCCCTCTATCTTGGCATGTAAAGATGACGTTGGGACACCCCGAACATAAAATGGGATACATTCCTCACATAACCGTTCCTGGATTTCTTCCGCAAAGAGCCAGTGTTTCCAGACTCGTTTGGAATAAGCATGAAGAATTCAGTATTCACCAAAGAACTCACCAGGTCCTTGAGGCAGGCTCCAAGGCGAGGATGCGCTCTCCTCGTGTTCCACAGGTTCTGGAGTGATTGACCTCGGTAGATCTTCTGGAGGAGGCGTAAGGTTGGAGCGACTCGACGACGCTATCGACATATGTCTATCGAAAACTGCTTGTGAGGGGAGACGTAATGAATGGGTCATCGTGGTTCGTGAGGAACTCACTCGAGTTGAATATCATCAAGCTTGACCCGTTGGCGTAGTGGGCCATGAGACATCAGCTTTGCATCCAATTCAACGTCGACACTACTGCCGTCGTCTGCTTTGACGAGACCATGATACCCCTTTAGGGGACCTCTGATAATAGAGACTCTCCGTCCCTCCCAAACGCCATTGCGCTCGGGCTTGGGCAGAGCCGTGGTTTGGACTGCCCGAAACTGCTATGTCGTCTTGGTCAATCAGAACCTGAAGACTGTCTGTATTTGCTGGAAGAATGGATCTCAATAAACTCACGCGCTGCCCGTTGGTCTCGTCTATAATCTCTGCTCTGCCACCAGAGATTTGCGTTACAAGGCCCCTGCGCGTGGCCCCACCTGCCCCAGGAAATTCGACATACAGACCACGCTTGAGTTGGAAAAAACGGTGGGGAGCAGTGTAAAACTGAAGGCTAAATGCTGATGTATTAATCTATACTGACCAAGTGTCAGTGAGCGAGACATCAGCGAAGCAGAGAGGAGGGATGGAGATGCACACCTCTGTATTGGTTTTCTTATCCAGAAAACTCACTTTGTGTTCCTTGTGATCCACTGGTAATGACCATGCCAAAGCAATCCAACCAGTGGATCTTGACATAGTCGCCTGCGAGAAAATAAGGAACCAGCTCCCGTAAGGTGATACTGATTATAAGGCCAGAATCCTGTTTGGGAATTGAGTGA
>JAGFNK010000920.1:0-18412 GCA_025769875.1 Russula earlei
CAAGGTGGTCAAGGCAGTCATGAAAGGCTTTGAGACATGAACGCATCAAGTGTGCTGGGGCATGGCATGTGCACATGGTCAGTGGCGAGGACTGGGCAATATGGTCGAGGTCTTGACGTCGGGTGCAAGGTCATCGGCATGCAGTCAGTGGTGAACGGCCTGGAATCGAATCTTGTGGGTGTGTGGCATATGCGTGGTTGGTGGCAAGGGCTTCATGTTGGGTGCGAGGGAGGTGGGTTGTGCATGCAGTTGGTGGCAAGGGTGGGTGAGCTGAGGCAAAGGAGAGGAGGCATCATGCATGTTGTGTTGCATCGCATTTCCGCATGTGGTTCCATGGCCAGCCATACTGTAATCCTTGCACATCTGTTGCCATGATGATGCTGATGGATTGGACATGGAAAAAACAGTACTATCTATTCCAACGGAGACTTTTGTCATCAGAAAATGCCCTTGAGCAATTTTTAACATTTTTAGGAATTTTTGAAGGCATTTTTGTGACCAAAATATGGTTTCATCACTTGGCTCTGGGACCTGTGACATTTGTGACATTTCATCAAATCAGGTAGGCCTGTGACCTGTGACCGACGAATTGATTTATTGGTACAGTAACTTATCATTGTAACCAATGCTGGCTGCAGCATCTGAGCTGAGCCAGTCTGGCTGATCTGATTCATTAATGACATGCATGAGCCAGGAATGCCCGGTCCGTGGGATCTGACACATTAATGCAACTGGGCTGTGATTACATCAAGCCAAGCCAGGCCGGAACAGCACTAAATGTATATAAAGCCAATGCCCGCAATTACAATTCTCTCTAGCTGTGCTCCCAATCACTCTTTCGGTTACCAGACGGTACTGGTTACCGACAATCTTTCTACGTCGCCGTCTTGTTTTACCTCGACAACCTCGACAGCCTTCTTTTCAGAAATCCATATTCCCATTCAACAATGCGAACCTCCTCTGTTTTTGCAATCTTCTGCCTTTCTGTTGGCATCACTTCATCGTTTGCGCTTCTTCAAGTCCTCTTTCTCCTCAGAAATTGACTTCATCTCGTAGAAGTGGGTATAACCCCAGATTCAATGCCCAGCACCTTCCTGCGCAGCACCTTCCTGCACAGCACCTTCCTGCGCAGCACCTTCCTGCACAGCACCTTCCTGCGCAGCACCTTCCTTCAATAAACGAGTTTCCTGAATACCACCGAGAGCAATTATTGTCAATAAAAAAGCAGTGGGAAGAGCAAAATGATGCACTCCGCACGCGCTTCGAGGCGCTCCCATCCATCTGGACCTCTGATCATGCCCTTGCGATTAACAAGCATCTTACGGCCACTGAAGGACTGAGGTGGCATTTGGAAGCGTTGGACAAGGTTGCCCCGTTCAGTGAAGGTCGTGACTGGCTGAAAGGGATGCATGAGCAGCAGAATTCGTTGTGGAAGTGGCATAATGAGGCTAATGATTATGTGCAATGGGCAAAATATAGAAGGTCGGTTTTTATAATAAATCTGAGAAGGCGATGAATGACAAAGTGACAGGCCGCGCTGGTGAAGCGAGCCAACTCGGGGCGTGCAGGGTTCGTGCGGCTGGACGATGATCCGAGGCGATTGTCTTCAAGCCAAGAGCAAGCTGAGAGGGAGGAGAGCGAGAGGGGAGAGCGAGATTGCACGCGCGCGGTTGTCTCAGACTGACTGATAGTAGGGGGGAACTTGAGGACTGTATTCTCTGATGCTACTACAGAGTAGCTAGTGTGTGTTTATATACAGAAGAGAAGTGCTAAAGGGAGATAGTGTGAAAGGGAGAGAGGCATGAAAGGGAATTGAGGCTGGGCTGCCTGGGCAAGGCAGTCAAGGCCATGATGAAAGACTTGAGACGCTAACGCGTCGTGTGAGCCATGATGTGCACGTGTGGTCGGTGGCGAGGGGTGGGCGATGTGGTTGAGGCCTTGATGTCGGGTGCGAGGTGGTAGCATGCGGTCGGAGGCGAAGGATGGGGACAAGAGGTGTGGACAGCGAGAGGCCTTATACATCACGCGCGGTCCGCACGTGGTTCCAAAGCCAGCGAGATGGCTCACCTTACAGGTCTTTTCAACCCGAACTAACTAAGTATGCAAGGAGACGCGTTGCATGACTGCGATAAGGGTGTGGTAGTTTGCCCTATGTAGGGGAAGAGTAGAGCCCGCCTAGCTCAACCCTCCTGACAAGTCAGGTGATGATACACGGCCACGTGATATTCAAGCAAAAATGTCGACACATTGTGACGCATCACATGATTTGTAATGGGTACTTGTTGATCTTTTTTTTTTTTTTTTTTTGGAAAGCATTTTATTCTGGTAGTTAAGTACGGTAACTACTTAGAATGTGTGTTAGATAGCAGGAGAAAAAGGTTCAGCCCTATCTAATGCGCTGTAGCTGGTGCGCAGACCGGGTGTGAGGGTCCAGTGTTGCAAGTGAGACCCCTGTCGGTCATCATGTTGTCAAGTGGATGGCAAACTCAGATGGAGGTGTTATTAGCCTGAAGGCGACTGTGGATAGTGGCAGTTTCTTTGGTGTGGGATTGGATTTCATGGAGTCGATTGGCAACTTGCCCCTGGAAGACGCTCAGAGCTCCTTGGATAGAAGCATGTTTCTCTAGAACTTTTAGCTGAAACGAACTAGTGTGGAGGTGGTAGACATTGGCAAGGGCACTGGGGTCATGGAGGTTCTCAAGTGCCTGAGCAACATCAAAGTGGAAGGGATGATCCTCAATTATTGCCATTTTCAGCGCACTTGGCGGAGCTTGAATTCCACCCAAATTGGCGCAGAAACCCCCTCAAACATGCGGGATGAATATCTCCCTCAAAACAGCTTCAATTCATATGAAAAGTATTGTCCTCTGAATTCGCCTGAATGAGGGCTTAGGCAGCCCCATTGTTTTCATGAGATTTGAGTGAGAATTGGTGGAGCTGGACTCAAGCCACCTCCACATGTTTATTAGATGAATTACAACTCAAAATCATGGTCTATATCTATTATTTTTCCCTCATGTTGTACCCATGGGCTGTCTTGAGGCAGCCCCATAGTGTTTTTGACTCAAGTGTTGTGGTGTGCAACAGTTGTTTCCAGTGCAATTGGAGTTCACGGCCAGCCACTCATCACCCCTCTTGCCTCTCGATTCTGACCATCCTTCTTGTTTTTCACAGACAGAGAGGAGTGGGTTGCAAAGAGGGGTCATATTCTGAACTCTTTCTACTACAGAGTAGCTAGGGTGTTTTTATATACAGGAGAGAGGTACTAGAGATGAATGGCATGAAAGTGAATCAAGACTGGTTGAGACGGTCAAGGCTGGTCGTGAAGGGCTTGAGACTGCGAACGCGTCTAGTGTGCTGAGGCAGTGCATGGGCATGTGATCGGTGGCAAGGGCTGGGCGATGCAATCAAGGTCTTGATGTCACACGCAAGATGGCTTGTGGTGTGCGGTCGGTGGACTGCCTGGAATGAGAGGGAGGTGGCAAGGATGAAAGGGAGCTGAGGTGTCAGTCTCATGTCATGTCGTGTCGTGTTTTCGCATGTGATTTTGAGGCCAGCCATAATCTTCCTTACATCTCCCGGGGGCTTGAAACTTTGACCAGCCCTCGGTCAAGCAGTCTGAATGCGAGTGTTTTGAGCCTTTCATGTCTGAATTGAGGCGGCGGTCATGGCTGCTTGTGCTGTGGAAGACGCGAAGGCAGCGATCGGCAATGGCAATGGCGATGACGGAAGAGGCGAGGGTGATGGGAAATGGAGGCGATGGAGACGAGGGCGGCGGTGACAAGATGGCAGCTGCGTGGTGGTGGTGTTGTCTTGTGGCAGGTGGCGGCGTGGTCATCTCCATTGCAGGTGGTGGCAGCAGGCATGGACGAGGAGTGAAGGCATAGGTGGTGAGCGTGAGTTCGTAGATAGAGACGTAGGTGGCGAGGACTCGAGAAAGAGGATGCATGGGGCGGCTTGTGCGGGGGTGGGATCTGTCATCTTGTGGTGGCGGTGGTGGGGTCGTCTCCACTGCAGGTGTCGGCAGCAGACGTGGGCGAGAGCACGCGAACATGATGGGGAGGCGATGTGGGAGGCGGCATGCAGTGTGCTGTTGGCATTGGCAACTGCTTCTCCTGCGGCGGTGGCTTCTGCTCCTGTTGTGGCGTGTCGTGGCTAAGTTCGTGGCCGAGGCCTTCTTGGTCTTCTGAGGTGGTGCTGGTGGCGAGGGGTTGCGATGGTGCAGTGGTGCTGGTGTCGTGTGAAACTACTAAAGCGGCAGCTGAGACTGAGAAGACTGAGGCTGAGACTAAGAAGACTGAGGCTGAGACTGAGAAGGTGGCGGCAGGACTGAGCTGGTGCGACGGTAGAGGCGGACGGGGCAGAGGCGACAACTGAGGGCGATGCAGGGGCGATGGCGGCGGTGGCTGACAAGGGCGTGGAGGCGGTGGCTTGTGAGACAGTGGTGGAGACGGTGGCGTGTGGCGCTAAGACATCGGTGGCTGAGGCTGAGGCTACGGTGGCGGCTGATGAGACTAAGGTGGCTGGCTAGGCTAAGAGCGTGGTGGCGGCGGTTCACTGATCTGAGGCTGGGGCAACAGGAGACGGCTGGCAAAACTAGGGGCACAGTGGCGGCGGCTGAGACTGAGAAGGCTGAGGCTAAGGGCAGGGTGGAGACGGCGGCGGCTGGCGATGCTGGTGCTATGACGGACTGGGCTGAACTGACGAGTACGGGCGAGGCTAAGACGGAGACTGATGCGAAGTCGGTGGCTGGCACTGACTGAGGCTACTGTGGCAACAGACAAGGCAACGGACGAGACTGAGGGCGAACGAGATGACTGAGGGCGCAGGAGCAGATGAGATGAAGGCGGGGGTGGCAGACAAGGCTGCAAGGGCTGAAGTGGTGGGCGGCGCTAAAACGTCGGTGGGTGAGGTTGAGATGGTGGTTGTGCATGGAGCTGAGACAGTGGCCATAGCAGGCGACACTGAGGGCGCGGGAGCTGGTTGGGCTAAGATGGGGACAGTGGCAATAGGCGATGTCACGCCTGAGGCTATGGTGGCAGGGGACAGACGAGGTGGCAACGATGGTGAATGCAGGCGATGCTGGGATGGCAAGGGCAGGTGGAGCCGAGGCGATGATGGCTGGCAAGTCGAGGATGGCAGCGGTGAATGAGGTGACGGGAACGGCGGACGAGGTGGGAACTGCAGGGACAATGGGCAAGGCAGGCGAGGTGGAGGTGATGGTGCACGATGTAGGGATGGAGGCTGAAGCAGGCATGGGCGCAGGGTATGTGTATGGTCAGAATGGAGAGGTAAGAAGGGCAATGAGTGGCTGGCCGTCACTCCAATCACACTGAAAACAATGTTGCACACCACAACACTTGAGTCAAAAACACTATGGGGCTGCCTCAAGACAGCCCATGGGTACAACATGAGGGAAAAATAATAGATATAGACCATGATTTTGAGTTGTAATTCATCTAATACACATGTGGAGGTGGCTTGAGTCCAGCTCCACCAATTCTCACTCAAATATCATGGAAACAATGGGGCTGCCTAGCCCTCATTCAGGCGATTCAGGGACAATACTTTTCATATGAATTGAAGCTGTTTTGAGGGAGATATTCATCCCGCATGTTTGAGGGGGTTTCTGTGCCGATTTGGGTGGAATTCAAGCTCCACCAAGTGCGCTGAAAACGGCAATAAGACTTTATGTTGTAATCTAACCCCTTGTCAGTTCGTCCATTATTGTTCTCTTGTTGTCACCCTTGTTCCCTCAGTTACCGTTTCATCCCTTGATGCTGATGGTCACCTACTGTGTTTCACCTATTGTGTTTCACTTATTGTCGAGTTACTTTTGCTATTGGCCCATCTTTTATCTATTGTTCTGCTTATGGTACTGTACAGCCTCGCTACATACAGTATTTAAGTGCCTGTAAAAGCTGGGGAATGCCCCAAGCTTAGCTTTGTCCCATTTCCTGTCGCATCCCCTGCCCTGTACTCTCTCAATCACAACTTTGCTTGTGCTGGCCTACACTTTGCTTGACCTAAGCACACCACAAGGAACCTTAGTGTTCCTCTTCCTCCTCTGCCTCTCTCTCATCGTCCTCCTCTTCTGTGAAACCAGGAGATCGACTCTGTCTGTGGACTGAGTCATTGTCTGACTCAGCCTTGAGACGCTAAACCCTTGATCCGGTCTCTTTGAGCCAGCCCCACTGAACCCTTGAACCAAGTCACTGTTGAACCGGAACCCGAACGGATCAAAGAAGGCGAAGACCTTCATACAAGGTTCAAGATCCGCTCATAGATGTTACGTGTTAGACAGAACTTTAGTATATGCGCTTATGGCAATAGGGTTACGCATAGTACGCTATCTATCACAAGATGCAGCCTTATGCTGCGTCTAGAACGTTTCCACATCACGCGTCACTTAATGCGCGATATAGTGGACACCTGTAGTCACCTCTTTTGGACTTAGGAACAGCCCTGGGTCATAGAGGTATAAATACCATACTTGTAGACGAGTATACACATCGCTCTACACCCCAATATCACTTGAGCATTAGCACAACCTCTAAGGTGGGTTGCTTGGCCTGTTAGCTGCGCTCTATGCTGCGCAACAGTCACAGGGACTTGGCCCCATTGAACCTTGAGCTAACACTCTTACAGCCACAACGCTGTAACACAAGCTAAGCTTTTTCTACTCCACTCTGGAGATCAACCTTGAACTACCATCAAATCGTTGGGTCCATGTCCAACCTAGACCATCCCCAGACCTTCCCGAACACGTTGTAGGAGCTGCCACTTGGGACAGCTATCATACCTTCCTCTGTTACATCACCACCGAAAACGATGAAGAACTACCAGTTGAATTCATCAACAACTGTTGGTTCAAACTACGACTTAGGAGAGGACAACTCTACACTCACCTAGACCTAGAACTCCTCAGAAACAGCCTTGGATCAGGCTACTGGAGGGAAAACAACCCCCTCTACGAACCGCCGTCAGAATCAGAAGCCTCTTCTACAGAAGGCAACCCCCTAGAACCAGAAAACACTGTTGAAACCCAAACACCCTTCAAATCCCCTATGTTAGAACAAGAGGACCCCCTTGGAAACCAGGAACCCATCGAAACCTTAGAAATTGAACCACAAAACCCCCCAGAACCCAATATAGCAGCCCAACCCCAAATTGCTATACAGCCCCCCCAGGTGGCTGCCCAAGCCCCCCAGATAGCCGCTCAGGTCCCTCAGATGGCCGCCCAGGCCCCCCCAGTCATCGTTCCACCCCCCCCAAGCAGCTGCCCCAGCACCACAAAGCACTAATGGGTCCCTTAGCGGTAAAGAACCTACGGCCTTCACAGGGGAAAGAAACAAAACAAAACGTTTCATCATGGAATTTAACCTGTTCTGGGGCCTCAATGATGACAAGGCAGTAATGGTTTCCCCTTTCAAACGAACAATGCTGGCCCTCTCCTACATTCAGGGAGAAAAGATCGAGGAGTGGGTCAACTCACAGGCAACTGCACTCAGGGAAAAAGTAAATAGGGCCCAAAACCCCGTTAACAGAATGAATGAGGCCTTGTGGAATGACTTTGTCACAGACTTCACATTTAAATTTACCAACACTGCAGAAAAAGAAGATGCTCAAGCAGCTCTCGCCAAACACACAATGAAGGAATCCCTTGATGATTACATCGCCACCTTTGAACAGCTTCTGAACAAAACAGGATGGCCAGAAACGGATGTTATTGCTATTGAAAGTTTCAAAAATGGCCTAAAAACTGGCCTTTACCACGCAATCCTAAACAGGGATGTCTGGCCCACCACTCTTCAAGAATGGAAGGAGGAGGCCAGAAGACAACATCGACTGTTTCATCACCATCAGGGAAAAGCTTAAAGGGAAAGCTACACACTCCCCCTCAGAACATAGATCTCATCACCCAGATCGAATGCAAGTGGACTGCCGCCAAGTCCAACTTCAAGAAGCTCACTGAAGAAGAAAGGAAACAATTGGCAAAAGAAGGACATTGCTTCCACTGCCGAGAGAAAGGCCACCTTAGCCGGGAGTGCCCCAAAAATACTGCCCCCACTACCTCCAAGGCATGCACCACCAAACCAACCCCAGAACTACCAAAGGAGGAAGAAGCCTCCACTATGGTGGCCCACATGAAAACATTGCCAGCAGAGGATAGAGCCAAACTTTGGGACCTCATCCTTAAAGAGGATTTTCTCTAGGTCAAGGTACAACAGTTGGTACTAAGGCCCAAATAGATACCATTGTCCAACATAAAGAAAACTCAATGAAAGTTCCCTTTATGATCACAACAAATGGAAAGACTGGCCAAGCGCTCTTAGACAGTGGAGCAACAGAAAACTTCATTAGCCAAGGAATTGTGGAAAAATTACAAGTTCCACTCCGAACCCTCAGGACCCCCAGACCCATCATTAATGTAGATGGCACCAGTAACCAGGGAGGAGCACTAACCCATTATGCTCATATGGCCATACGCCATGGTCCCACCACATGACTTCTCACATTCTACATCACAAATTTGGGAGAATATAGAATGATCCTCAGCTATCCCTTCCTAAAAGCGTTAAACCCCCTTGTCAACTGGAGTACTGGTCGCCTAAGAAACCACCTAGGGGTCCTTCTCACCCCTGTACCCCTAACCAAATCACCAAAAATACGGATTGCACAAATCAGGACAACTGTTATTCCCCCTGAATATCTATGACATCAGAAGGTCTTCTCAGAAGAAGCAGCCAAACGACTCCCACCCAGTTGGGGGGAACTTGACTTTAGAATCACCTTGAAACCTGATGCCCCCAAGTTCCTTGATTGCCGAACTTACCCTCTCCCCCAGAATGAGAAACAAGAGTTATCAAGACAAATACAAGAGGACCTAGCCAAAGGTTTCATCAAAGACAGCGTTTCAGACTTTGTATCCCCTGTTTTCTTCGTTCAAAAAAAGGAGGGCACCACTCCATGAATGGTAGTTGACTACTGAAAACTCAATAACGCCACAGTCCCTGATTACCACGCCCTACCCAACATGGAAGAACAATTGCACCGACTAAGGGGCAAAACCACCTTCAGCAAATTTGACGTCCGAGCCGGCTATAATAACATTCTGATCCACCCTGAAGACCAACACAAAGGCGCCTTTAAAACTCAATTTGGCACCTTCATCCCCATGGTAATGGGCTTCGGCTTTACCAATGCCCCAGCTGCCTTTCAACGAGCAATGAACCATACCCTCCAACCTTGGCTTCTAAAATACCCAGAGAATACCTGCAACTACCTGGACAATGTGGCAATAGCCACAGGAGTGGGAGAAGAGCTCCTCCACCAACAGATCACACATGAGTTCCTTGACCTACTCAAAAGAGACTCCTATTTCCTGAAAGCATCAAAATGCACCTTCGAACAACATGAAATTGATTTCTTGGGTTTCCGGATCAACCAAGGAACCCTCAAAATCGACCCAGTCAAAATGGACGGTCTCAAGAACTGGCCGAGACCCCCGAATAATCTGAAACAGGTACAACAAATCATGGGCACCCTCAATTACCAATGAACATTTATTCGAGACTTCACAAAAATAGCTCGCCCCATTTTTTCTACGATCAAGAAAGGAACCCCCTTCCTCTGGACCCCAGAAGCAACCACAGCTCTGGAAACTCTAATATCGGTGGTCTGCGATGACCCGGAACTATACACTGCCAACCCTGACCTCCCATATGAACTAGAAACTGACGCTTTGCAATTCGCCACCGGGGCACTTCTGTTTCAGAAAGACCCAAGAGGAAAAAGGAAAATGATTGGCAACATGTCACATGCGTTCAACGAAGCAGAAAGGAACTATCCAGTATGGGATAGAGAGTTCCTAGCCCTAGTTCTAGCACTCCAACACTGGCGATACCTATTGGTTGGAACAAAACACCCAATCAAGATCTTTACTGATCATGCTAACCTTGCCCACTATTGACTCCCCCACAAAATTAATCGAGGAATTTCAGGTTACATTTCCACACTAGCAGACTACCATTTTGAAATCCACCACAAACCCGGAACCTCCAATCGTGCAGACGCCCTCTCACGACGACCTGACCACAATGACAGATCAGGAGACAACCAGAACCTGAGCACTGCTTATCACCCCCAAACTGATGGACAATCCAAACGAACCAACCAAACTCTAGAAATGTATCTCCGCATTTACACAGGAGAAAAACAAGAAGAATGGGTACATTGGCTCCCCATAGCTCAGTACCACTTCAACGCCCACAAATCCACCACCACCAAGAAAACCCCATACGAACTCTCCATAGGCTTTAGCCCACAAGGACTTGGTACCCAGCTCAGATCCAAATTTCCTGGGATCCAGGAACGACTCCAGGCATTGAAAGACATGAGGGAATCGGCACAAGAAACAATGAGGAAGACACAAGACAACTGGGTTAAGGAAACCAAATTCAAGGGTTTTGAAGAAGGACAAAAGGTTTGGTTGGAGGGCACTAACTTAAAAACTCCCCATCAGTTTCATAAGTTCTGCCCCAAACGGTTCGGACCTTTTGTCATTACCAAAAGGATCTCCCATGTCACCTATCAACTACAACTTCCTCCCCAATGGAACATCCACAATGTGTTCCATGCCTCCCTCTTATCTCCAGTCACAGAGACCACTGAACATGGACCAAATTTTCCCGAACCACCACCTGACCTTATCTCAGGAGAATACGAAGTTGAAAAAATCACTGCTCAACATATCCACAGGGGTCACCTTCAGTACAGGGTCCGGTGGAAAGGGTACTCCGCAGCAGAAGACATGTGGGAGCCCCTTTCAAACCTTAAAAACGCTCAAGACGCTATCACCATGTTTCACTTACAACAACCCACCAAACTCTGTACCATGTCTTCCATTAACCTTGACCCTACAGAATCATGTCACTCAGACAAAAGTCTAGATGACCTGGAGAACCAGTTCTCAAATCTTACAATACAACAATGTACCTTACTCCCCCGAATTAACTCTCGTAACCCCCCTTCATATTCAGTTAATGATCCTACTATCCCCGACCGCAGACACATGATCTTTAACATAGCCGGCAGGGAACAACTATTTTCTGGGATTCTTTCCCCTGGCAACTTCTGCGGCTTTCAACTTCTCATGATGGACCCCCGTTTTTCAGAGTTTCATTTGTCCATATGAAGAGCAGTACTTACTGATTTGGTATGGAATCATATTACACAGTCAGCCTCCATAAATACTCCCACTCCTTCTAAGTGGTTGGCCTGGCATCATGAACACGCTACCTCTGCTTTCAACACCCCCATGTCATCTCCCACCTCTAACTCTTCCCCCTTACCTGTTCTCACCCCTTCTCCCACCATCAAACAAGAACCCCTCTCACCTGAGGTCATCCAACACATCATTGACCAATGCACCCTCATTGTCCCAGAGGAAACTGAACTCCGGGACCTCGCCGCCACCCTCAACCCACTTGCTATCTGCAAAGGAACCCCCTCACCCACCCCAACTGAAGTGGACCCCACTCACCCTGGTCCCCCCTGGTTTGTTTATGAACCTTACACGCATGTTCCCCCTTTTTATATTAACGTCAATGGGCGGAAACGCCTTCTACCATACCTACACATCGCTCTATACAATGGCGAACCTATGATTCTTGGAACTATGGGTCGAGGAGAGCCCACTTATGGAGAAAAACTCATTGCTTGGCCTGTTGTCTCTGCCCCCCACTCTTCTGTGACTGCCTCTGACCTCTGCCTCCTAATCAAGGACCATCCTTTCCACTTCGACGCCGCCCAGGCTCTTGAGAACCTTCATGACCCTGGTGCCCTCGCTGACGTCTACCGCCTCCATACCAGTTCATTTCAACTGAAAATCTTAGAAGGCAAACATGCATCTATCCAAGGAGCCCTAAGCGTTCTGCAGGGACAACTGGCTGATCGACTTCATGAGATCCAGGCTCACACCAAAGAGACCACCGCCATCCGTTCCCGCCTCTGCACCAACAACACTTCTGTCCCAGTTCATCATCAACTCAACAACCTCATGACCGATGGTGGCCTTACTCGTGGTACCGGGCCATACTACTCACTAGCAGGGAGCTACGACATAATCGAAGAATCAAAAGAACTACCCACCTCTCCTTCTTCCTCACTACCCATTCATCCCCCTCTCTCCCTAACTCCCCCTCTCGAGTACCTCCCTCATGCTGTCGACCAGTCCCAAAACGATGCTCCCATGGGATCACCCTCCCACTTTCCCCAAATGTTCTCTGATGACGCTAGCACCCCTAACACCCCTCTCACCCCTGCACATATGACTAAGGCACAGCGTCATCAGCTCCAGAAGCGACAACATGTCTGCAAGCACTGCAACACCAGAGGACATTGGAACAAAGACTGTAACAGGCCTCACACCAACTGTAGTGGTCAAGTGGATTGCATCCTTAGGAGGACTCACCAGAGCTACAGAGGCTTCTGTCCCAGGGCAATGGGACCTCAGAGCGCGTGGCCAGAAGTCGAAGGCGATGAACTCCGCGAGTCGGGTCCTGAGACCGATTAGTTTGGAGAACTAAGCGTGAGGGGGGCATGATGTTGTAATCTAACCCCTTGTCAGTTCATCCATTATGGTTCTCTTGTTGTCACACTTGTTCCCTCAGTTACTGCTTCATCCCTTGATGCTGATGGTCACCTACTGTGTTTCACCTATTGTGTTTCACTTATTGTCGAGTTACTTTTGCTATTGGCCCGTCTTTTATCTATTGTTCTGCTTATGGTACTGTACAGCCTCGCTACATACAGTATTTAAGTGCCTGTTGTCATGAACCATTCTCCGGAGAGGGCCCTTGAAGGACCCTTCCTTATAGGAGGAAACCCAGCCTCTATGGTGTCACCCTGTTCACACGAGCAAAAGGGGTGAGTAGAGGTGTCCACAATATTGCGCGCGCATTGTTGCGCGAGCAATTCTCGGCACAATCAACATACAGCAAGCCTCACTTAAAGACAACCCTTCTAGCAACAAAAGACAGTATTAGGGCCTTTCTAAGGACCCTTTGGAACGACCCTAGGAGCTCTACAATAGGCACTAACCTAATATCAAAGGCCCTACAACGCGTTATTAGACCAACTCTAATAACTATAGAACAAACTATAAGGCAATACTAAGGACCTTAATAGAAGTATTAGGGTCGACTCTAGGGACCCTAATAGAACTATATAAGGGCCTTATAAGTTAACACTATTCCCTAACCAAACTACAAGTCCTCAAATGACCGGCCCTAAACTAACTAACAGGAAATGAATCAGGTGCTCACACGTGCACTAAAGCAGTGAACACGTGGACAATGGAAGCTCTTACTCATCAAGAGAAGCCTTCTTACTCAGCAGCTTACTGAGCATGACTGAGCATGCTCAGTAAGCGTCCTCCGACTTCTTACTCATCACTCTACTGTGCTTGATAACAAGATTATGACTTGTTCCCTATTTAGCAGTTCTCTTGTAGTATATAAGCGCTCAATAAAGTAGCGGACAGTCCTCAGACTGTCCATTTGTTTACGGCACTCTCCATCCCTGGGATACTCCTTTAAGGACCGTCCCCTTGTGACTATCCTGGCCTCTTCTCTGCATGACTGTTCAACTCTCACAGTAACAGTACCTCTCTGGTATCTGTTACTACTCTGGACTCTACTTCTTGCTCACGCCGTCTTGGACGTTTATCAACTCATCTTCAAGCTTACCCCTCGCTCTTGAACTGGATAGTTCAACAGTGAGTCTTGACACCTGTAAAAGCTGGGGAATGCCCCAAGCTTAGCTTTGTCCCATTTCCTGTCACATCCCCTGCCCTGTACTCTCTCAATCACAACTTTGCTTGTGCTGGCCTACACTTTGCTTGACCTAAGCACACCGCAAGGAACCTTAGTGTTCCTCTTCCTCCTCTGCCTCTCTCTCATCATCCTCCTCTTCTGTGAAACCAGGAGATCGACTCTGTCTGCGGACTGAGTCATTGTCTGACTCAGCCTTGAGATGCTAAACCCTTGATCCGGTCTCTTTGAGCCGGCCCCACTGAACCCTTGAACCAAGTCACAGGGACTTGGCCCCATTGAACCTTGAGCTAACGCTCTTACGGCCGTGACACCATAACACTTTATGCATCCAGTCATCTAGTTCGTTCAATGTTTGTGCCATGATTAGTATATCATCTAGATAAATGACCACTCGTTCAGTGGCAATGTATTTCGCTAGGATGGTGTTCATAAAGCATTGGAAAGTGGCTGGGGCGTTGCAGAGACCAAATGTCATTATCAATGGTTCAAAGAGTCCTAATGGTGTCTTGAATGCTGTGAGGTGCTCATCACCCTCTCTTAGGCGGATATTGTTATATCCCCATTGTACATCACACTTGGTAAAGTATTGGGCTCCTTGGAGTTTGTCAATTAATTCAGGAATCAAAGGTAGTGGATATGCGTCTTTGACAGTGGCTGTGTTCAGGGCTCTGTAGTCTTGTACTGGTCATAGATTTCCCCCTTTCTTTTCTACAAAGAAGAATGGACTGGCAATAGCTGCTTTTGATGGTCAGATAGTGCCTCTTTTCAAATGTTCATCTAAGTATTCTTTTAGGGCTTGTAGTTCTTTGAGAGTAAGTCGATAGATACCAGAATCGTGTCAGGTGATCACTGGTTTCAGATTGATTGCATGGTCCTATGGTTGGTGAGCAGGAAGGTGTTGGGAAGCTTGTTCGTTGAAAACCTTTCACCATTTCAAGAATTGGGCAGGGATAAGTTTGTCTAATGTCTTGGGGGGTGTTTCTGCATGGGCTAGCTTGGTAGCTGTGGTTGATTTGGCTCTTATGCTGATTATTACTGGTCTAAATGCATTGTAGATTTGTTCATCAACACATGGGTTCTGTTACGAACCAAGGCCAGGTCCTGGCCGTAGATTGTCCTCTTTCACTCAAGAGAGACCCCTCTCACTTTGCATTGCCGACTCCCTTCCATTTTTTGGGCTATCCCTCCTGCGGTACAAGATATCGCTATTGCAAAGGCACTATAACATGACCAGGCACCCGTTTCCTAATCGGGTAATCATCGCGTGGCAGCCACATGGCCACCCAGCCACCAAGGACCCGAAACAGCGGCACAAACTCTTAGAAACTGTTGCATAAATCATCTGATGTCATCAAGGCTCCAATGACATCATAGCTGACTGAACGACTCCACAGTGACCTCATAGGCTCACTAAGCACTCCACAGTGACATCATAATGATGTCATCGCTCCACAACGATCAGTAATACGCTCAGTAAGCCTGAAACTTGACACAAGCAAGTTTATGCCTCTGTAGTCCTATTGGATGGTACCAAAGAGTCTAGAATAGTCCCAGGTCTTTGTAATCAACCCTGTACACTGTATATAAGCCCCAATGAAGCATGGCAGTCATCAGACTGTCCATTTGTGATACTCTCATCTTCCTGGGTACTCCCCTGCGACCGCTCAGTTTAAAGACTCCCCTCACCTCCAAGGTACTCTTCAATGACCGCCTTGTTTAAAGCCCCCTTGCTGCACTGGCCTCTGCTCTTCACCTCTGCCTCTTGCAACACCTACCAGTCCCCATCTGGTACCTCCTCGTCGTTTGGCTCGTCCTCCTGTTCAACGCCGCCTTCGCCACGTACCATCTGTTCCGACCCTTGCCCACCTGCTCCTGAGTCCTTAGTGATCAGCAGTACGTGTCTTGACATCTGGACAGTCTCTCATCGTTCCTGTATTGACCAGACAACGCTGAAGTGTCTACTCCCAACTCCCCTACTCTTGTCAATACCTCCCTGCGTCTCCCTTCCCCTCTCCAGCCCACTCCATGCACCGCCCTTCATCTTCTCACTGAAGATCTCAATCCAGTCGACGCATCTTCCCCCCTCAGCATCTTGTACTCCCCAACAGCTCCCCCATCATCCCCTACCACTGCCCAGCCTATCCCAGGTGACTTCGTCCCCATCGGCACTCCCCCTCCAGCACAGAACGAGCAACAGCAAGCGGACTGTCCTCCCTTGCCTGAAGGCTTCCTTGACCGTCCCCCCTGCACAGCATTTTGCTTCCATCCACCCCAGTACTTCGTCCTCCCTTCCACCAATCGTTCCCGCGAGCAGTGGCGTCCCCTCCACAACTTGAATCATCAAGACTACTTGGGACACATCCCTACCTCAGACCAGTTAGCTCGTCGCACGTTCACAGACACTTACACCACCGCCTTTCGTGCATGCATCATCCACACTTTTACTGTGGAACCATCCAACACTGCCCTTGCAACCCAGTACAATCTGACCCCTTTTGGCATCTGTTCCAACGTCAGGATCTACGCCCCGGATGCTGACTTCCCCCTCGGACGCATTGCATACATTTTTAACACCTCTTTGTTTAGGAAATTACTTACCTTGCCTGCTATTTACCGCCCTGCTTATGAAGGCTCCTTTTGCTTATCTATTGTACACGATTTCCTGGACGGACACCTAGCTTTCGCATACGGTTACTTACACTTTGAAGAGAACAGTAACCGTGTCTCCTTGTGTCACTACTTGACTTATACAGTTGACACCATACATTTTAACCCGCAGTTACTTTGCTTCTGCTTTACACCTCGTATCCCTCCTAACCCCCTCAAAATAATTGAGAGGTACTGCCTCGAAACCATAGATCTTGCGCACGGTTCTTAAAAAGTAAGAAGCACCCTTGTAACACTTCAATAAAGATCGAATATGTCAAGACTCACTGTTGAACTATCCAGTTCAAGAGCAAGGAATAAGCTCGAAGACGAGTCAATAAATGTCCAAGACGGCGTGGGCAAGAAGTAAAGTCCAGAGTAGTAACAGATACCAGAGAGGTACTGTTACTGTGAGGGTCGAGCAGTCACGCAGAGAGGAGGCCAGGATAGTCACAAGGGGACGGTCCTTAAAGGGAGTATCCCAGGGATGGAGAGTGCCGTAAACAAATGGACAGTCTGAGGACTGTCCGCTACTTTATTGAGCGCTTATATACTACAAGAGAACTGCTAAATAGGGAACAAGTCATAACCTTGTTATCAAGCACAATAGGGTGATGAGTAAGAAGTCAGAGGATGCTTACTGAGCATGCTCAGTCATGCTCAGTAAGCTGCTGAGTAAGAAGGCTTCTCTTGATGAGTAAGAGCTTCCATTGTCCACGTATTCACTGCTTTAGTGCACGTGCAAGCACCTGATTCATTTCCTGTTAGTTAGTTTAGGGCCGGTCATTTGAGGACTTGTAGTTTGGTTAGGGAATAGTGTTTATCTTATAAGGCCCTTATATAGTTCTATTAGGGTCCTTAGAGTCGACCCTAATACTTCTATTAAGGTCCTTAGTATTGCCTTATAGTTCGTTCTATAGTTATTAGAGTTAGTCTAATAACACGTTGTAGGGCCTTTGATATTAGGTTAGTGCCTATTGTAGAGCTCCTAGGGTCGTTCCAAAGGGTCCTTAGGAAGGGCCTTAATACTGTCTTTTGTTGCTAGAAGGGTTGCCTTTAAGTGGGGCTTGCTGTATGTTGATTGTGCCGATAATCACTCACGCAACAATGCGTGCGCGATATTGTGAACACCTCTACTCACCCCTTTTGCTCGTGTGAACAGGGTGACACCATAGAGGCTGGGTTTCCTCCTATAAGGAAGGGTCCTTCAAGGGCCCTCTCCAGAGAATGGTTCATGACAGAATAAATCTTTCCTTCTTTGCCTTGACTAAAGTGCCCCGAGAATACGCCTTAGAAGAAGACGAAGAAGAAGACGCTATCACCAGACACGTCTTAAGTCTAAATCATTATCGAACTTGGGCCTCCACCGTATTCCCTGTCACCACCTTAAACAACCTACATGACATACCAGGGATAGAACCACCCCATGAAGACTTTCCTCATCTCATTGTCAAAGAATTCCTTGAAGTCTTACCATTTGGACAACTCTTAAGCCACGACGAACACGCATCATATCTTGAAAACCCTTAGTTGACTCCTGCCACCAGCACGGCAACAACTATTATATTGGCAACGTGCTCAAGCAAAAGAACATTCAAGGGCAACCAGTTGAATTATCAGTCCCTACGCTCCAGCGAATTAAACCTTTGGACCAGAATCATCCAGCCACATCACCATCTCATTGTTAATTCTTTGAGAACAGGGTATCGCCTGTTTTACCTGGCTTGAATACATCAGCTATTATCGTCTTACCCGTCCAGTTCTACCACCTACGCCTCAACAGAATACAAAGGGAAAACCAATCTTATGTCCAACTTGCTGTTGTACCAGGAATACACAACACCTTTGATTGGGAAACTAATTCTTGGTTATACGACGCTGACTACAATCAACCTTGGGCAATTACCAGCCCTGACGCCTCATATACT
>JAGFNK010000921.1:0-18402 GCA_025769875.1 Russula earlei
ACTGGCCTCTACTCTTTGCCTCTGCCCCCTGCAACACATACCAGTCCCCATTTGGTATCTTAGTCGTTTGGCTCGTCTTCTTGTTCAACACCATTTACGCCGCATATCATCTGTTCCAACCTTTGCCCACCTGCTCCTGAGTCCTTAGTGATCAGCAGTACATGTCTTGACATCTGGACAGTCTCTCATCATCCCTGTATTGACCAGCCAACGCTCAAGCGTCCACTCCTAACCCCCACTTTGGTTAACACCTCCTTGCGCCTCCCTTCTCCTCTGCCTCAACCTACCCCACACACTGCCCTTCGCATTCTCACTGAAGACATCGACCCGGTCGACACGTCCTCGCCCCTTAGCATCCTATACTCCCCAACAGCCCCACCATTGTCTCCCAACATTCCCCAGCCTATCCCAGGAGGTTTTGTCCCTATCGGCACTCCCCTCCAGCGCAGAATGAGCAACAGCAAGCGGACCATCCTCCCTTGCCTGAAGGCTTCCTTGACCGTCCCCCCTGCACAGCATTTCGCTTCCATCCACACCAGTACTTCATCCTCCCTACCACCAATCATTCCCGCAAGCAGTGGCATCCCCTCCACAACTTGAATCATCAAGACTACCTGGGACGCATCCCTACCTCAGAACAGTTAACTCGTCACACATTCACAGACACCTTCACCACCGCCTTTCGTGCACGCATCATCCACACTTTTGCAGTCGAGCCCTCCAACACTGCCCTTGCCACTGAGTATGGCCTCACCCCCTTTGGCATTTGCTCTAACGTCGGGATATACGCCCCAGACGCTGACTTCCCCCTCGGACGCATCGCATACATCTTCAATACTTCTTTGTTTAAGAAATTACTTACCTTGCCTGCTATTTACTGCCCTGCTTATGAGGGCTCATTTTGCTTATCCATTGTACATGACTTCTTGACGGACGCCTTGCTTTTGCTTACGGTACTTACATTTCGAAGAGAACAGTAACCGTGTCTCCCTACGTCACTATTCGATTTATACAGTCGATACCATCCACTTCAACAACCACAGTTACTTTGCTTCTATTTCACATTCACCTCGTATCCCCCCTAACCCTCTCAAAATAATTGAGAGGTACCATCTCGAAACCATAGATCTTGCGCACGGTTTCTTAAAAAGTAAGAACCACCCTTGTAACACTTCAATAAAGATCAAATAACCTTTCCCCTTTGCCTTAACTAAAGTGCCTCGAGAATACACCTTAGAAGAAGACAAAGAAGAAGATGCTATCACTGGACATGTCTTAAGTCTAAGTCACTATCGAACCTGGGCCTCCACTGCATTTCCTGTTAACACCTTAACAAACCTACACGACGTACCAGGAATAGAACCACCCCACAAAGACTTTCCTCATCTCATTGTCAAAGAGTTCCTTGAAGTCTTACCATTTGGACAACTCCTAAGCCACGACGAACACGCATTATATCTTGAAACCCTTAGTCGACTCCTGCCACCCAGCACGACAACAACTATTATGTTGGCAACTTGCTCAAGCAAAGAACATCCAAGGGCAACCAGTTGATTATCAGTCCCTGTGCTCCAGCGAATTGAACCTTTGGACCAGGATCATCCAGCCACGTCACTGTCAAGACACGTACTGCTGATCCATGTGGACTTAGGAGCAGGTGGGCAAAGGTCGGAACAGATGGTACGCAGCGTAGGCGGCGTTGAACAAGAGGACGAGCCAAATGACTAAGATGTACCAGATGGGGACTGGTACGTGTAACTGGAGGCAGAGGCGAAGGTTAGAAGCCAGTGCAACGAGGGGGCTTTAAACAAGGCGGTCGTAGAAGAGTACCTTGGAAGCGAGGGGAGTCTTTAAACTGAGCGGTCACGGGGGAGTACCCAGGAAGATGAGAGTATCACAAATGGACAGTCTGACAACTGCCATGCTTCATCGGGGCTTATATACAGTGTACAGGGTCGATTACAAAGAACTGGGACTATTCTAGACTCTTTGGTACCATCCAATAGGACTATAGAGGCATAAACTTGCTTGTGTCAAGTTTCAGGCTTACTGAGCGCATTACTGATCATTGTGGAGCGATGACATCATTATGATGTCACTGTGGAGCGCTTAGTGAGTCTATGAGGTCACTGTGGAGTCGTTCAGCCAGCCATGATGTCATTGGAGCCTTGATGACGTCAGATGATTTATGCAACAGTTTCTAAGAGTTTGTGCCGCTGTTTCGGGTCCTTGGTGGCTGGGTGGCCATGTGGCTGCCACGCGATGATTACCCGATTAGGAAACGGGTGTCTGGTCGTGTTATAGTGCCTTTGCAATTGCAATATCTTGTACCATAGGAGGGATAGCCCAGAAAATGGAAGGGAGTTGGCAATGCAAAGTGAGAGAGGTCTCTCTTGAGTGAAATAGGACAATCTATGGTCAGGACCTGGCCTTGGTTCGTAACAGTCACCATCTCATTGTTAATTCTTTAAGGACAGGGTATCGCCTGTTTTACCTGGCTTGGACATACATCAGCTACTACCGTCTCACTGTCCAGTTCTACTCACCTACGCCTCAACAGAATACAAAGGGAAAATCAATCTTACGTCCAACTTGCTGTTGTACCAGGAATACACAACACCTTTGATTGGGAAACTAACTCTTGGCTATACGACGCAGACTACAATCAACCTTGGGCAATTACCAGCCCAGACGCCTCATATACTGGTCCCCCTGCATACTATTCTGTCCCAGCAATCCTAGAAGCCTCGAGTCTCACCCCTCGACCCCTCACACCGATTCAAACCACTGTCCCAACTAGCCAAGAACGTTGGTCTGCCAGCACAGAAGATACTGAGTCAAATGCGTGGACAGCAAGGTGTAACTGTAAAACAGAGTATTGCACGTGCAACTTTCAACCAGACACACCTCCTACTCCTGACGGAATTACCTTGTGGATGCCAGGCGATTACCATCTCCCCATTCAATAAATCTGGCTCCTCAACACAGGAGACACGCGTCATCCCAACGACCCCCTGAGAGAGAAACAATCCCCAATGCAAGAGGATTTCTTGTCGAAAGACCATTACCTCCTACCCCTCCTGACGCCTATGTACCCTTGTTTACCAATCGTATTCCTACCCCTGTTATACCTACCCAACCCTTTGCATCACCGCTTGTTGAATCCCCTGATAGTGCCGATCTTAGGAAGTACTGATTTACACTGCTATCTACCAGAACAATCCTTCTTAGCATTAAACCTACCTACACGTTCAAGGAGAGAGTTAATTGAATTCAAGAGTTATTGCACCCAAGCTTGGCATCAACGACTGACACACTTTATAGTTTACAAACACCCCACCAAGGAAATAAGTGACTTTGCCATCTCTCCCAGCAGAATTGAAGGATATCTGTGGAAGACCCGAGTGGTTCTAACACAAAGCAGCATCACTGAAGAATACTCCCGAATCCACTTAAGAAGACACCAAGGAAGACCCGATACCATTTGACTAAAACCAGCCTACACCATTGCATATCCTTGGAACAACGGCATTGGACTATAACAGTTGTCTAGATCTATGAGCACTAGGAGAGACATCACTGACGAAGAAGAAAATCTAATCCCACTCCTATTTGAAAGCCTCAGTTACGACACTCAAGATCACTGTTACCGAGGGAAATTTGCAGGTGTATCTATTATCAACCACGGAAATCTTTCTGACACTTGGTTATACGAAGACGACAATGACGAAGTTACCACTGAGCAACTTAAAGCAGCAGCCCCAGGAGCGGAAAACGTTCAAGAATTCAACCCCTACAATTTCACAGGTCTCTTCCTAGATAAACCAGTCAAGTGGAGTCGTTCTAGAAGATATTGGGTTTACTACAACAACAAAGAAGTCGATTTCACGGCTAGAGCAACACAAGAAGTTACCGCTGTTCTAGGCACTGCACCAAGCATTTCGAAGTGCTACTCCAGGACCCTCTACCCGTCGAAATACTCAACAACCCACTCCGCATACAGTTAGCAGCATACCACAAACAATTCCCCAAACACTCACTCCAACTAGAATCCAATTACAAGGTCCAGCTCCACCAATTGTTACAGTTGCAACAACTCAGAACCCTACAATGTCAAGCAATCCACGTCTTGTTGGAACTGCACCAGAACCCTTTGATGGAAAGGCCGATAATGCAGAAGCCTTTTGGGCAGCTTTGGCCAATTATTACTACATCAATGGTGACTCCTTTACAGATGAAAGCAAGAAAGTTGCCGCTGCACTAACCCACTTTAAAGTAGGAACACCCGCCAGAGCGTGGGCTAGAGAACAGACCACTAATGGCTATGGCTCGTACAATAGCAGACTATGGATCATGGGACGATTTCAAGAAAGCCTTTGCCGATCACTTTATCCCTGCAGAAGCAGAATTAGCCTCCGCTAACACCATGCACACTTATTACCAAGGGAAACTACCATTTAATGAATGGTATCAGAAATGGTCACACCACGCATCACGAGCTACCACTGATGAAAGAACAAAGATGTACACATTCAGGAAGAACATTAACCCAGCCCTACATCAGAAAATACTAGGGATCACACCGACACCAACTACACTTGCAGCCCTTGTCAAAGCAGCAAGAGAATTTGACAACCTGTTCCACCTATACAATTCCACGGCCTTCAGAGGAGGACGCTCTGTGTGTACTCGAGGATTAAACACTCAAGGATCAGACAATCCCTTGGAAATTAACTTGTACCAAGGAGAACCTAATGAACGACCTTGGGAATCCAGAAGTGAAAGGAAACCTCTCACAGATGCAGAGAAAGAATTTCGACGCAAGAACAACCTCTGTTATTACTGTGGAAAGAAGAACCATATGGCAAATCAATGTAGAGCAAAGAAAGCAGCCCAAGGACGCCAACGACAAGGATCTCGCCCCCAAACAGTCAGAGCTACAACCATCCAAGATGAAAACATTGAACCTGCACAAGAAGAACCTATTCCTGTTGCATCATTGACAACTTGGAGAGAAACACTTGCGGACTCGATCCTCCGCCCAAGATCTGCTCCTATGGATTTTTAATTGGACCCCCTTCTGCACCGAGAAGGGACACGGTCCAAATCAGTACGATACAAAGAGAAATCAATTACCCCAAAGTTTTTACCAAGAATATTCACTCCCCATTCCATTGCCTTGAAAGTTACTCTTAGTGGGGAAGACAAGCGGCAAAGAAATTGGTGCAAGAGCCCTGCTTGACAGTGGAGCAGAAGGAATGATAATCCATGAATGATTTGCACAAAGACACCACCTGCACCTCCGAACTATGACCAAACCCTTGCCAGCACAAAATGTAGATGGAACACAAAATGCCAATGGACTAATACACTTTAGCACCATCCAAAGACTTCGTATTACAAGCACACACAGTGCCTACTCATGACAAACAAGCAGAATTCCTTGTCACTAACATTGGAGATCACGACATTATCTTAGGAACAGATTGGCTACGACACCACAACCCAGATATCGATTGGGCAAATGATACAATCACACTGAGGAACTGCCCCCGAACCTGCCTTACCACACATCCAAGCATAACCATTGCATCTGCATCTGGAACGCGGAATTACCAAATACAAGCACTTACGTTCCCTGAAGAAGAAGAACCTGAATTTGCAAACATTGCTGCACTAATTTCCCAGATACCTGAAGGGACTATTGAACCCATGTGTTGACGAACAAATCTACAAGTGCATTTAGACCAATGACAATCAACATAAGAGCCAAATCAACCACAGCTACCAAGCTAGCCCATGCAGAAACGCCCCCCAGGACATTAGACGAACTTGTCCCTGCCCATTCTTGAAATGGCGAAAGGTTTTCGATGAACAAGCTTCCCAACGCCTTCCTGCTCACCAACCATGGGACCATGCAATCAATCTGAAACCAGGGATCGCCCGACAGCGATTCTGGTATCTATCGACTTACTCCCAAAGAACTACAAGCCCTAAAGAATACTTAGATGAACACTTGAAAAGAGGGACTATCCGACCATCAAAAGCAGCTATTGCTAGTCCATTCTTCTTTGTGGAAAAGAAAGGAGGAAATCTACGACCAGTACAAGACTACAGAGCCCTGAACACAGCAACTGTCAAAGACGCATATCCACTACCTTTGATTCCTGAACTAATCGACAAACTCCAAGGAGCCCAATATTTTACCAAGTTTGAAGTACGATGGGGATACAACAATATCCGCCTAAGAGAAGGGCGACAAACACCTTGCAGCATTCAAGACACCTTTGAACCTTTGATAATGACATTCGGTCTCTGCAACTGCCCCAGCCACTTTTCAACGCTTTATGAACACCATCCTAGCAAAATACATTGCCACTGAATGAGTGGTCGTTTATCTAGATGATATACTAATCATGGCACAAACCTTAAACGAACTGGATGACTGGACACACAAGGTCCTCAAGACACTCCAAGACCACGATTTATACTTGAAACCAGAGAAATGTGCTTTTCAACAAACCTCTATTAGTTACCTAGGCATCAATATCTCCCAAGGACGAATATCTATGGACCAAGACAAGTTAATAGGCATTACAAAGTGGCCTACTCCGACCAACGTTACAGAAATCCAAGCATTTCTAGGATTTTGCAACTTCTATCGACTGATTTATCCACCAATACTCACAAATGGCACGACCCTTGTTTAATCTAACAAAGAAAGAACACCCCTTTAAATGGGAAGACTGATGAAGAACAAGCATTTAGAAAATTAATCCAGGCATTTATGACAGCCCCAGTCCTCATGTTACCAGATCATACTAAACCCTTTCGGCTCATCTGCAATGCAAGCGACTTTGCAGTCAGCGCAATCTTGGAACAACCTGATGAATTTAACAGATATCACCCAGTAGCCTATTTTTCGAAATCCTTGGACCCCACACAACGAAATTACATGATCTACGATAAAGAACTCCTAGCCATCGTCTCATCCCTCTGGCACTTCCGACACTACCTTGAAGGTGCTACACACCCCATTGATCTATGGACGGACCACAATAATTTGACATACTTCATGACAAAACAAAAACTTACACGATGACAAGCCCAATGGGCACTCCTTCTTAGCAATTTTGATTTTACCATTACCCATCACCCAGGAACTATGAACAAAGCAGATGGTCTGTCCAGGTGGCCAGACTTTAAAGAGGGGATACAAAATGAAAACGATGGAAAGGTGCTCCTAGATGACAAATATTTTAAAATTAGAGCAACACACACCTCTGCTACAGAGCCAATTGGCGACCAAGAACTTCGACAACAACTGCAATCTAGCAAAGACTACGACCCAGAAGTATCTAACGTGTTAGCAATCATTATAAAGAATGGACCAAGACAATTATCCAAGGGCTTACAAGACTGGAACCTCGAAGATGGACTAATATTATTCAAAGGAAAAGTCTATATCCCAAACAGTGACACCCTACGAAAGAAAATTCTGAAACTAAATCATGACTCCCTTGCCACTGGACATCCTGGCCAATGGAAAACTTATGAGCTAATCAGCTGAAACTATTGGTGGCCAGGGATGCTAACCTATGTCAAAAGTTATGTAGACGGTTGCGCAATTTGCCAAAGCACAAAGAACCACCCAAAGACAGAAACACCCCTCGTACCAATTACACCAGCTGGAGAAGTATGGAAGAGCATTACCATGGACATTATCATGGACCTACCGATTTCACAAGGCTTTGACAGCCTCCTAGTCATGGTAGATCGATTCAGCAAAGCAATAATCATTACCCCCTGCCACAAGACAATCACAGCAGATGAAACAGCAACAGTAATCATGAACAATGTCTGGAGGAGAATAGGCCTCCCAACACAAATAATATCAGACAGAGGCACTCAATTCGCAGCAAAAGTCACTCAAGAACTATGGAAGAAATTAAATGTCAAGGCATCATTGAGCAGAGCATATCACCCACAGACAGATGGAGAAACAGAACGAGTTAACCAAGAACTAGAACAATACCTACGAATATTTTGCAACCACCAAGTGGACAATTGGGCAGAACTAATTCCCTTCATGGAGTTTGCACATAATGCCAGACAACACAGTGCTACAAACAAACCCCCTTTCGAGGTCTGGTACAGCTTCAACCCAACATTTGCTCCAACCCTTGCCTTTACATCAAAGTTCCCTTCAATCCAAGAAAGACTAACAAGACTAAACCAGCTCAGAGAAGAAGTAGCTATCTCCCTGAACCAAGCAACTGAGATCATGAAGCAATCAGGACCTCAATCCTCCACATTTTGTTTTAAAGAAGGAGATCAAGTATGGTTGGAAGCCACAAATCTACGAACCACTCACCCAAAAGCAAAACTAGGCCCTCGACACTATGGACCATTCAAAGTGTCATGGTAACTAGCCGTGTCAGTTCACAAGCGGAAAACAAGTTGATGATAGAGAGGTGTTCAATAAACGGACTGGTTCCTGTGTATAATGAGTAAGGATCCCTGCAGCGCTCGAAGTGTTTTATGCTAAACAGGTTATGGCCAATAGACCCTGTTATGAACCAAGGCCAGGTCCTGGCTGTAGATGGTCCTATTTCACTCAAGAGAGACCTCTCTCATTTTGCATTACCAACTCCCTTCCATTTTCTGGGCTATCCCTCCTGGAGTGCAAGATATTGGTATTGCAAAGACACTATAACACGACCAGGCACCCGTTTCCTAATCGGGTAATCATCGCGTGGCAGCCACATGGTCACCCAGCCACCAGGAACCTGAAACAGCGGCACAAACTCTTAGAAACTGTTGCATAACTCATCTGATGTCATCAAGGCTCCAATGACATCATGGCTGACTGAGCGACTCCACAGTGACCTCATAGGCTCACTAAGCGCTCCACAGTGACATCATAATGATGTCATCGCTCCACAATGATCAGTAATGCACTCAGTAAGCCTGAAACTTGACACAAACAAGTTTATGCCTCTGTAGTCCTATTGGATGGTACCAAAGAGTCTAGAATAGTCCCAGTTCTTTGTAATTGACCCTGTACACTGTATATAAGCCCCAATGAAGTATGGCAGTCATCAGACTGTCCATTTGTGATACTCTCATCTTCCTGGGTACTCCCCTGCGACCGCTCAGTCTAAAGATTACCCTCGCCTCCAAGGTACTCTTCAACAACCGCCTTGTTTAAAGCCCCTCACTACACTGGCCTCCAGCCTTCACCTCTGTCTCTTGCAACACCTACCAGTCCCCATCTGGTACCTCCTCATCGTTTGGCTCGTCCTCTTGTTCAATGCTGCCTTCGCCATGTATCCTCTGTTCCGACCCTTGCCCACCTGCTCCTGAGTCCTTAGCAATCAGCAGTACGTGTCTTGACAGACCCTTCCTAGTACAACTCGGTCCGTTGAGAAGCTAGGGTAAGTTTGGAATGGGATAGACTAGGGCTGGTTCCACTAGCTATATGCATTCAAGTCCATCGGGGACCTTGAACAACACAGAGAGAGTAGAGGAAGGTAGGTCTTAAAGGAGGAAAGCTCTTCTCAGGGGAGTGAAGAGAGACTCTTAGGGAAGGAAGGGAAAGGTGAAGAGTAGATGGTGGATGGTGTGTTGAGAGTTGATGAAATGGAGAGGTGGTTGTGGTTTAAGGGTTAAGAGCGAAGTGGGTTGCAGGAGAATATGTTGGACAAGAGTAGGTTGTGTCAAGACACGTACTGCTGATCACTAAGGACTCAGGAGCAGGTGGGCAAGGGTTGGAACAGATGATACGCAGCGAAGGCGGCGTTGAACAAGAGGACGAGCCAAACAATGAGGAGGTACCAGATGGGGACTGGTAGGTGTTGCAAGAGACAGAGGTGAAGGCTGGAGGCCAGTGTAGTGAGGGGCTTTAAACAAGGCGGTCATTGAAGAGTACCTTGGAGGCGAGGGGAATCTTTAGACTGAGCGGTTGCAGGGGAGTACCCAGGAAGATGAGAGTATTACAAATGGACAGTCTGACAACTGCCATACTTCATTGGGGCTTATATACAGTGTACAGGGTCAATTACAAAGAACTGGGACTATTCTAGACCCTTTGGTACCATCTGTCAAGACTCACTGTTGAACTATCCAGTTCAAGAGCGAGGGATAAGCTTGAAGATGAGTCGGTAGACGTCCAAGACCGCGTGGGCAAGAAGTAGAGTCCAGAGTAGTAACAGATACCAGAGGGGTATTGTTACTGTGAGAGTCGAGCAATCACGCAGGGAAGAGGCCAGGGTAGTCACAAGGGGATGGTCCTTAAAGGAGTATCCCAGGAATAGAGAGTGCCGTAAACAAATGGACAGTCTGAGGACTGTCCGCTACTTTATTGAGCGCTTATATACTACAAGAGAACTGCTAAATAGGGAACAAGTCGTAACCTTGTTATCAAGCACAATAGAGTGATGAGTAAGAAGTCGGGGGATGCTTACTGAGCATGCTCAGTCATGCTCAGTAAGCTGCTGAGTAAGAAGACTCTTCTTGATGAGTAAGAGCTTCCATTGTCCACGTGTTCACTGCTTTTAGTGCACGTGCAAGCATCTGATTCATTTCCTGTTAGTTAGTTTAGGGCCGGTCATTTGAGGACTTGTAGTTTGGTTAGGGAATAGTGATATCTTATAAGGCCCTTATATAGTTCTATTAGGGTCCTTAGAGTCGACCCTAATACTTCTATTAAGGTCCTTAGTGTTGCCTTATAGTTCGTTCTATAGTTATTAGAGTTGGTCTAATAACGCGTTGTAGGGCCTTTGATACTAGGTTAGTACCTATTGTAGAGTTCCTAGGGTCGTTCCAAAGGGTCTTTAGGAAGGCCCTAATGCTGTCTTTTGTTGCTAGAAGGGTTGCCTTTAAGTGGGGCTTGCTGTATGTCGATTGTGCCGAGAATCGCTCGCGCAACAATGCGCGCGTGATATTGTGGACACCTCTACTCACCCCTTTTGCTCGTGTGAACAGGGTGACACCATAGAGACCAGGTTTCCTCCTATAAGGAAGGGTCCTTCAAGGGCCCTCTCCGGAGAATGGTTCATGACACCATCCAATAGGGCTACAGAGGCATAAACCTGCTTGTGTCAAGTTTCAGGCTTACTGAGCGCATTACTGATCATTGTGGAGTGATGAAATCATTATGATATCACTGTGGAGCACTTAGTGAGCCTATGAGGTCACTGTGGAGCCACTCAGTCAGCCATGATGTCATTGGAGCCTTGATGACATCAGATGAGTTATGCAACAGTTTCTAAGAGTTTGTGCCACTGTTTTGGGTTCTTGGTGGCTGGGTGACCATGTGGCTGCCACGCAATGATTGCCCGATTAGGAAACAGGTGCCTGGTCATGTTATAGTGTCTTTGCAATAGCAATATCTTGCACCACAGGAGGGATAGCCCAGAAAATGGAAGGGAGTTGACAATGCAAAGTGAGAGAGGTCTCTCTTGAGTGAAATAGGACAATCTACAGCCAGGACTTGGCCTTGGTTTGTAACATTCATCCCCTCTTTATAGACTTGTTGCTCCTGCAATGGTAGGGATTTGTTTCTTTGGAAGGTGGAGTAGTTTGCATATGAAAAGTCAAAGTCTGTTTGTTCGTGGGGAGTTCTCTCTTGTTCTATGGATTGCTTTGGGGATAGCTGTGCTCGATTGAATGCATGTGATCGCAGGGGTTCTCTGAAAAGTTCATTGGTAACAAGGATAATGTTGTGACTTACCCCCTTGTCGGTTCGTCCATAATCCCTTCCCATCATTGTCCCTTTTATTATCTCCATTTCCGTGGTTACCGTTTTATCCCTTGATGGTGATCCCTTATTGTGTTTCATCTATTGTGTTTCACTTATTATGTTTCATCTATTGTGTTTCACTTATTATGTTTCATCTATTGTTGAGCTACTTTTGCTATTGATCTGCCTTTTCACTTATTGTTCTGCTTATAGTACTGTACAGCCTCGCTACATACAGTATTTAAGCGCCTGTAAAAGCTGGGGAATGCCCCAAGCTTAGCTTTGTCCCATTTCCTGTCGCATCCCTTGCCTTGTACACTCTCTCAAATCACAACTTGCTTGTGCTGGCCTACACCTTGCTTGACCTGAGCACACCTCAAGGAACCCTTGTGTTCCTCTTCCTCCTCTGCCTCTCTTTCATCGTCTTCCTCTTCTGTGAAACCAGGAGATTGACTCTGTCTGCGGACTGAGTCATTGTCTGACTCAGCCTTGAGACACTAAACCATTGAACCGGTCTCCTTGAGCCGGCCCCACTGAACCTTGAGCTAATGCTCTTATGGCCGCGACGCCGTTACACAAGCTAAGCTTTTCTACTCCATTCTGGAGATCAACCTTGAACTACCATCGAATCGTTGGGTCCGTGTCCAACCTAGACCATCCTCAGACCTTCCCGAACATGTCGTAGGAGCTGCCACTTGGGACAGCTTCCATACTTTTCTTTGTTACATCACCACTGAAAACAACGAAGAACTACCAGTCGAATTCATCAATAACCGTTGGTTCGAACTACAACTTAGGAGAGGACAACTCTACACTCACCTAGACCTAGAACTCCTCAGAAACAGCCTTGGATTAGGCTACTGGAGGGAAAACGACCCCCTCTACGAACCACCATCAGAATCAGAAGCCTCTTCCACAGAAGGCAACCCCCCTGAACCAGAAAACACCATTGAAACTCAGACACCCTTTGAATCCCCTGCACTAGAACCAGAGGACCCCCTTGAAAACCAGGAACTCATTGAAACCTTAGAAATCGACCCACAGAACCCCGCAGAACCTGATATGGCAGCCCAACCCCAAGTCGCTGTACAACCCCCCCAGATGGCTGCTCAGGCCCCTCAGATGGCCGCCCAGGCTCCTCCAGTCGCCGTTCCACCCCCTCAAGTAGCTGCTCCAGCACCACAAGGCACCAATGGGTCCCTCAGCGGTAAAGAACCCACTGCCTTCACAGGGGAAAGGAACAAAACAAAAAGATTCATCATGGAATTCAATCTATTTTGGGGTCTCAATGATGACAAGGCAGTAATGGTCTCCCCTTTCAAACGAACAATGCTGGCTCTCTCCTACATTCAAGGAGAAAAGGTTGAAGAATGGGTCAATTCACAAGCAAACGCACTCAGGGAAAAAGTAAACAGAGCCCAGAACCCCATTAACAGAATGGACGAAGCATTATGGAATGACTTTGTTACAGACTTTATGTTCAAATTCACTAACACCGCGGAGAAAGAGGATGCCCAAGCAGCTCTCGCCAAACATACAATGAAGGAGTCCCTTGACGACTACATTTCCACCTTCGAACAACTTCTGAATAAAACAGGGTGGCCAGAAACGGATGTTATCGCTATTGAAAGCTTCAAAAATGGTCTAAAAATTGGACTCTACCGTGCAATCTTAAATAGAGATGTCTGGCCCACCACCCTGCAAGAATGGAAGGAGGAGGCCAGAAGACAACATCGGCGTTTCATCACCATCAGAGAAAAGCTCAAAGGGAAGACCACACACTCCCCCCCTGAACACAAGACCCATCACCCTGACCAAATGCAAGTGGACGCCGTCAAGTCCAATTTCAAAAAACTCACTGAAGAAGAAAGGAAACAATTGGCGAAAGAAGGACGATGCTTCCGTTGCAGAGAAAAGGGTCACCTTAGCCGAGAATGTCCTAAAAATACAGCTCCTACCACTTCCAAAGCCCGAATTACCGAATCACCCCCAGAACCAGCTAAAGAAGAAGAACCAGCTTCCATGGTAGCACGCATGAAAACCCTACCAGCCGAAGAACGAGCCAAAATCTGGGATCTCATACTCAAAGAGGATTTTCTCTAGGCCAAAGTGCAACAGTCGGCACAGAGGCCCAAATAGATACCATTGTCAACCATAAAGAGAACTCAATGAAAGTCCCTTTTATGCTAACAACCAATGGAAAGACTGGACAAGTGCTCCTTGACAGCGGAGCAACAGAAAATTTCATCAGTCAAGGAATTGTGGAAAAATTACAAATCCCACTCCGGACCCTTAGAACCCCCAGGCCCATCATTAATGTAGATGGTACCAATAACCAAGGAGGAGCACTAACCCATTATGCTCATATGGCCGTACGGCATGGCCCCACCACACGACTCCTCACCTTCTATGTCACAAACTTAGGAGAAGATAGAATGATCCTCGGTTATCCTTTTTTAAAGGTGATTAACCCCCTTGTCAACTGGAGCACTGGTCGCCTAAGAAATCACTTAGGAGTCCTTCTCACCCCCGTCCCCCTAGCCAAACCACCAAGAATCCGGATCGCACAAATAAGGACAACCACCATCCCCCCTGAATACTTACGACATCAGAAGGTCTTCTCAGAAGAAGCAGCCAAACGACTCCCACCCAGTCGGGGAGAACTCGATTTTAGAATCACACTAAAACCTGATGCCCCCAAGTTCCTAGATTGCCGAACTTACCCACTCCCCCAGAATGAAAAACAAGAGCTATCAAGACAAATACAAGAGGATCTAGCTAAGGGTTTCATCAAAGATGGCGTTTCAGACTTTGTATCCCCTGTTTTCTTTGTTCAGAAAAAGGATGGCACCACCCCACGAATGGTAGTGGATTACCGAAAACTTAATAATGCCACAGTCCCCGATTACCACGCTTTACCCAACATGGAAGAACAATTACACCGACTAAGGGGCAAAACCACCTTCAGTAAATTTGACGTCCGAGCCGGTTACAATAACATTCTAATCCACCCCAAAGATCGACATAAGGGCACCTTTAAAACCCAATTTGGTACCTTCATCCCCATGGTAATGGGCTTCGGCTTTACCAATGCCCCAGCTGCCTTCCAACGAGCAATGAACCATACCCTCCGACCATGGCTTCTAAAATACCCAGAGAATACCTGCAATTATCTAGACGATGTGGCAATAGCCACAGGGGAGGGAGAAGAGCTCCTCCACCAACGAATCACACACGAATTCCTTGACCTACTTGAAAAGGACTCCTATTTCCTGAAGGCGTCAAAATGCGCCTTTGAACAACACGAGATTGATTTCCTGGGTTTCCGGATCAACCAGGGAACCCTCAAAATTGACCCAGTCAAAATGAACGGTCTCAAGAACTGGCCGAGACCCCCTAATAATCTGAAACAGGTACAACAAATCATGGGCACCCTCAATTACCAACGACCTTTTATCCGAGACTTCGCAAAAATAGCTCGCCCTATCTTTTCCACAATCAAGAAAGGAACCCCCTTCCTCTGGACCCCAGAAGCAACCACAGCCCTGGAGACCTTGATATCAGCAGTCTGCGATGACCCGGAACTATACACTGCCAACCCTGACCTCCCTTATGAGTTAGAAACTGACGCTTCACAATTTGCCACTGGAGCAATTCTGTTTCAGAAAGACCCAAGAGGAAAAAGGAAAATGATTGGCAACATGTCACATGCATTCAATGAAGCAGAAAGAAACTATCCAGCATGGGATAGGGAGTTCCTAGCCCTGATTCTAGCACTCCAACACTGGCGATACCTATTGGTTGGAACAATGCACCCCATCAAGATCTTTACTGATCATGCTAACCTTGCCCACTATCGACTCCCCCACAAAATTAATCGAAGAATTGCAGGTTACATTTCCACACTGGCAGACTACCATTTTGAAATCCACCACAAACCCGGAACCTCCAACCGTGCGGACGCCCTCTCACGACGACCTGATCACAACGATGGGTCAGGAGATAACCAGGATATCACGGCACTCCCCGACAAACTTTTCATTCGCACGCTTCACACTGAAGATCTCTATACCCAAGTACTAACTGAACAAAGGAAGCGGAAGTCAGATCTCCTTATGTGGAAAATCAAACATGATCTTCAAGAAGAAGAAAACGCATTATTCAAAGATGGGAAATTGGTAGTACCCTATCAAGAACCCCTCTTACGAAAAATCTTGCACGTCTATCATGACAGTATTCTTGGGGGACACACAGGAAACGCCCGAACCTTGTACTCAATCCAAGAATCCTTCTGGTGGCCAAAAATGGCCTACTTCATATGAGACTACATTCGAGGGTGTGCCACCTGTCAAGCCAACAAGTCCTCCACGCACCCAACTCGCCCCCCAATTTACCCTATTCCCTCAGAATCTCAAAAACCCTTCCAAACTGTTGCCATTGATTGGATTGTCGACCTTCCATTATCAGAAGGGAACAATGCCATTATGACCATCACCGATCATGACTCCACCAAGGCAGCCATATTCATACCCTGCTGTAAAGATATGGGAACTCTGCAAATGGCCAAACTATTTTTACGCTACGCCTTCCCATGGACCGGAATCCCCTCCAAAATTATCTCCGACCGTGACTCCCGCTTTACCTCCAACTTGTTTCAAGAAATTTCCCGAATCCTCGGGATCAATCAAAATTTAAGCACTGCCTACCACCCCCAAACTGACGGACAATCAGAAAGGACTAATCAGACCTTGGAGATGTATCTACACATCTACACAGGAGAAAAGCAGGAAGAATGGGCGCACTGGCTCCCTATAGCTCAATACCATTTTAACGCCCACAAGTCTACTACCACCAAAAGAACCCCTTACGAACTCCTCATCGGGTTTAATCCTCAGGGACTTGGCACCCAACTCAAGTCCAAGTTCCCCGGGATCCAAGAACGACTCCAAGCATTAAAAGACATGAGGGAATCGGCACAAGAAGCAATGAAAAAGGCGCAGAATAACTGGATCAAGGAAACCAAGTTCAAAGGTTTCGAAGAAGGACAGAAGGTTTGGTTGGAAGGCACTGTTACGAACCAAGGCCAAGTCCTGGCCAAGGATTGTCCTATTTTACTCAAAGAAAGACCTCTCTCACTTTGCATTGCCGACTCCCTTCCATTTTCTGGGCTATCCCTCCTGTGGTACAAGATATTGCTATTGCAAAAGCACTCTAACACGACCAGGCACCGGTTTCCTAATCGGGTAATCATCGCGTGGCAGCCACATGGCCACCCAGCCACCACGGACCCGAAACAGCGGCACAAACTCTTAGAAACTGTTGCATAAATCATCTAACGTCATCAAGGCTCCAATGACATCATGGCTGACTGAGCGACTCCACAGTGACCTCATAGGCTCACTAAGCGCCCCACAGTGACATCATAATGATGTCATCGCTCCACAATGATCAGTAATGCGCTCAGTAAGCCTGAAACTTGGCATAAGCAAGTTTATGCCTCTGTAGTCCTATTGGATGGTACCAAAGAGTCTAGAATAGTCCCAGTGCTTTGTAATCGACCCTGTACACTGTATATAAGCCCCAATGAAGCATGGCAGTCGTCAGACTGTCCATTTGTGATACTCTCATCTTCCTGGGTACTCCCCCGCGACCGCTCAGTTTAAAGACTCCCCTCGTTCCCAAGGTACTCTTCTACGACCGCCTTGTTTAAAGCCTCTTCGCTGCACTGGCTTCTAACCTACGCCTTTGCCTCCAGTTACACGTACCAGTTCCCATCTGGTACATCTTAGTCATTTGGCTCGTCCTCTTGTTCAACGCCGCCTACGCTGCGTACCATCTGTTCCGACCCTTGCCCACCTGCTCCTGAGTCCACACGGATCAGCAGTACGTGTCTTGACATCTGGACAGTCTCTCCACATCCTTGTATTGACCAGCCAACGCTCAAGTGTCCACTCCTAACTCCCCCACTTCGGTTAACAACTCCTTGCGCCTACCTTCTCCCCTGCAACCTACCCCACGCACTGCCCTTCGCATTCTCACTGAAGACGTCGACCCGATCGACACATCCTCGCCCCTCAGTCTCTTGTACTCCCCAACGGCTCCCCCATCGTCTCCTACCACTGCCCAGCCTATCCCAGGCGACTTTGTCCCTGTTAGCACTCCCCCTCCAGCGCAGAACGAGCAGCAGCAAGCGGACCGTCCTCCCTTACCCGAAGGCTTTCTTGACCGCCCTCCTTGCACAGCATTTCGGTTCCACCCTCATCAGTACTTCGTCCTTCCCACCACCAATCGTTCCCGCGAGCAGTGGCGTCCCCTCCACGACTTAAATCACCAAGACTACCTGGGACGCATCCCTACTTCAGACCAGTTGAGTCGTCGCGCCTTCACAGACACCTACACAACCGCCTTTCGTGCACGCATCGTCCACACTTTTGCTGTGGAACCTTCCAACTCTGCCCTTGCCACCCAGTACAAACTTAACCCCCTTCGGCATCTGTTCCAACGTCGGGATATACGCCCCGGACGCTGACTTTCCCCTTGGACGTATTGCTTACATTTTTAATACGTCGTTGTTTAGGAAGCTCATTACCTTACCTGCCATTTACCGTCCTGCTTACGAAGGGTCCTTCTGCTTATCTATTGTACACGATTTCCTGGAC
>JAGFNK010000922.1:0-18388 GCA_025769875.1 Russula earlei
CAGAAAATGGAAGGGAGTTGGCAATGCAAAGTGAGAGAGGTCTCTCTTGAGTGAAATAGGACAATCTACAGCCAGGACCTGGCCTTGGTTCGTAACACAGCAGAAAAGGAAGATGCTCAGGTGGCTCTCACCAAACATGAAATGAAGGATTCCCTTGATGACTACATCTCCACCTTCGAACAACTCCTACCAAAACAGGCTGGCCAGAGACAGATGTAATTGCCATTGAAAGCTTCAAAAATGGGCTCAAAAGTGGACTCTACCGCGCAATCCTAAACAGGGACACCTGGCCTACCACTCTCCAGGAATGGAAGGAGGAAGCCAGGAGACAACACTGATGATTTGTCACTATCAGAGAGAAACTCAAGGGAAAGAAGACTACACATTCCCCCTCAGAACACAAGTCTTATCACCCTGACCAAATGCAAGTGGACACCGCCAAGTCCAACTTCAAGAAGCTCACTGAGGAAGAAAGGAAACAATTGGCAAAAGAAGGGCGTTGCTTCCGTTGTAGGGAGAAAGGACACCTCAGCTGGGAATGCCCCAAAAATACGGACCCCACTACTTCAAAGGCCTGCACTACTGAACCAACCCCAGAACCACCCAAGGAGGAAGAAGCCTCCACCATGGTGGCCTGCATGAAAGCACTACCAGTGGAGGACAGAGCCAAACTCTGGGACCTCATCCTCAAAGAGGATTTTCTCTAGGCCAAGGTACAACAGTCGGTACTGAGGCCCACATAGAGACCATTGTTCAACATAAAGAAAACTCAATGAAAGTTCCTTTTATGATTACAACAAATGGAAAGACTGGCCAAGCGCTCCTAGACAGCGGAGCAATGGAAAACTTTATCAGCCAAGGAATCGTGGGAAAACTACAAATCCTGCTTTGAACCCTCAAAACTCCTAGACCCATCATCAACGTAGATGGCACCAGTAACCAAGGCAGAGCGCTAACTCACTATGCCCACATAGCAGTGCAACATGGACCCACCACACAACTCCTCACCTTTTACATCATGAATTTAGGAGAAGATAGGATGATCCTAGGATATCCCTTCCTAAAAGTGCTAAACCCCCTTGTAAACTGGAGCACTGGCCACCTTAGAAACCACCTAGGGGTCCTTCTCGCCCCTATATCACCAATGAACCCACCAAAGATCTGAGTTGCACAAATAAGAGCAACCATCATTCCCCCTGAATATTCTCGACATCAGAAAGTCTTCTCAGAAGAAGCAGCCAAACGACTCCCACCCAGTTGAGGAGAACTCAACTTCAGAATCACTCTGAAACCTGATGCCCCCAAGTTCCTTGATTGTCGAACTTACCCTCTCCCCCAGAATGAGAAACAAGAACTATCAAGACAAATACTGCCATGAACCATTCTCCGGAGAGGGCCCTTGAAGGACCCTTCCTTATAGGAGGAAACCCAGCCTCTATGGTGTCACCCTGTTCACATGAGCAAAAGGGGTGAGTAGAGGTGTCCACAATATCGCGCGCGCATTGTTGCGCGAGCGATTCTCGGCACAATTGACATACAGCAAGCCCCACTTCAAAGCAACCCTTCTAGCAACAAAGGACAGTATTAGAGCCTTCCTAAGGACCCTTTGGAACGACTCTAGGAGCTCTACAATAGGCACTAACCTAGTATCAAAGGCCCTACAACGCGTTATTAGACCAACTCTAATAACTATAGAACAAACTATAAGGCAATACTAAGGACCTTAATAGAAGTATTAGGGTCGACTCTAAAGGACCCTAATAGAACTATATAAGGGCCTTATAAGATAACACTACTCCCTAACCAAATTACAAGTCCTCAAATGACCGGCCCTAAACTAACTAACAGAAAATGAATCAGGTGCTCGCACGTGCACTAAAGCAGTGAACATGTCAAGACTCACTGTTGAACTATCCAGTTCAAGAGCGAGGGATAAGCTCGAAGACGAGTCGATAGACGTCCAAGACCGCGTGGGCAAGGAGTAGAACCCAGAGGAGCAACAAATACCAGAGAGGTATTGTTACTGTGAGAGTAGAGCAATCACGCAGGGAAGAGGCCAGGATAGTCACAAGGGGATGGTCCTTAAAGGAGTATCCCAGGAATGGAGAGTGCCGTAAACAAATGGACAGTCTGAGGACTGTCCGCTACTTTATTGAGCGCTTATATACTACAAGAGAGTTGCTAAATAGGGAACAAGTCATAACCTTGTTATCAAGCACAATAGAGTGATGAGTAAGAAGTCGGAGGACGCTTACTGAGCATGCTCAGTCATGCTCAGTAAGCTGCTGAGTAAGAAGCTTCTCTTGATGAGTAAGAGCTTCCATTGTCCACGTGTTCACTGCTTTAGTACACGTGCAAGCACCTGATTCATTTCCTGTTAGTTAGTTTAGGGCCGGTCATTTGAGGACTTGTAGTTTGGTTATGGAATAGTGTTATGTTATAAGGCCCTTATATAGTTCTATTAGGGTCCTTAGAGTCGACCCTAATACTTCTATTAAGGTCTTTAGTGTTGCCTTATAGTTCGTTCTATAGTTATTAGAGTTGGTCCAATAACGCGTTGTAGGGCTTTTGATACTAGGTTAGTACCTATTGTAGGGTTCCTAGGGTCGTTCCAAATGGTCCTTAGGAAGGCTCTAATACTGTCCTTAGTTGCTAGAAGGGTTGCCTTTAAGTGGGGCTTGCTGTATGTCGATTGTGCCGAGAATCGCTCGCGCAACAATGCGCGCGCGATATTGTGGACACCTCTACTCACCCCTTTTGCTCGTGTGAACAGGGTGGCATCATAGAGGCTGGGTTTCCTCCTATAAGGGAGGGTCCTTCAAGGGTCCTCCCCGGGGAATGGTTCATGACAGAACACGTGGACAATGAAAGCTCTTACTCATCAGGAGAAGCCTTCTTACTCAGCAGCTTACTGAGCATGACTGAGCATGCTCAGTAAGCGCACTTTGACTTCTTACTCATCACTCTATTGTGCTTGATAACAAGGTTATGACTTGTTCCCTATTTAGCAGTTCTCTTGTAGTATATAAGCGCTCAATAAAGTAGCGGACAGTCCTCAGACTGTCCATTTGTTTACAGCACTCTCCATCCCTGGGATACTCCTTTAAGGACCATCCCCTTGTGACTATCCTGGCCTCCTCTCTGCGTGACTGCTCTACTCTCACAGTAACAGTGCCTCTCTGGTATTTGTTACTACTCTGGACTCTACTCCTTGCCCATGCGGTCTTGGACGTCTATCGACTTGTCTTTGAGCTTATCCCTTGCTCTTGAACTGGATAGTTCAACAGTGAGTCTTGAAAAATACAAGAAGACCTAGCCAAAGGTTTCATCAAAGATGGTGTCTCAGACTTCGTGTCTCCTGTCTTCTTTGTCCAGAAGAAGGATGGCACCGCCCCGCGGATGGTAGTCGACTACCAAAAACTCAATAACGCCACAGTCCCTGATTATCACGCTTTACCAAACATGGAAGAACAGTGCACTGGTTAAGGGGCAAAACCACCTTTAGCAAATTTGATGTCAGAGCTGGCTACAACAACATCCTGATCCACCCAGAAGACCAACACAAAGGCACCTTCAAAACTCAATTTGGCACCTTTGTCCCCATGGTAATGGGCTTGGCTTTACCAATGCCCCTGGCAGCCTTCCAACGAGCAATGAACCACACCCTCCGACCCTGGCTCCTAAAATACCCAGAGAACACCTGCAACTATCTAGACGATGTGGCAATAGCCACAGGGTTGGGAGAAGAGTTTCATCGACAAATTACACACGAATTCCTCAACCTACTCGAAAGGGACTCCTATTTTTTAAAGGCATCAAAATGCACCTTTGAACAACACAAAATCGACTTCTTGGGTTTTCGAATCAACCAAGGCACCCTCAAAATTGACCCAGTCAAAATGGATGGTCTTAAAAATTGGCCTAGACCCCCAAATAACCTGAAACAGGTACAACAAATCATGGGGGCCCTCAACTACCAGCGGCCATTCGTCTGAGATTTCGCAAAAATCACTTGCCCCATCTTCTCCCCCATCAAAAAAGGAACCCCCTTTTATTGGACCCCAGAAGCAACCACTGCCTTGGAAACATTGATATCCACAGTTTGTGACGACCCAGAACTTTACATGGCCAACCCAGAACTCCCATATGAATTGGAAACTGATGCCTTGCAGTTCACCACCAGAGTGATCTTATTCCAAAAGGACCCAAGAGGAAAAAGGAAAAAGATCAGAAACATGTCACACGCATTTAACAAAGCAGAAAGGAATTACCTGGTCTGGGACAGAGAGTTCCTAGCTCTGATCCTTGCACTCCAACACTGGCAATACCTACTAGTCGAAACTAAACATCCTATCAAAATTTTCACAGACCACGCCAACCTAGCCCACTATCAACTTCCTCACAAAATCAACCAAAGAATTGCAGGATATATCTCCATGCTCGCAGATTATCACTTCAAAATCCACCACAAACCTGGGACATCTAATTGCACAGATGCTCTCTCATGATGACCTGACCACAATGATGGGTCAGGAGATAATCAAAACATCACAGCGCTCCCTGATAACTTTTCATTTGCACACTTCACACCAAGGACCTCTATACCCAAGTCCTAAAGGAACAAAGAAACTGAAAATTGGATCTCCTCATGTGGAAAGTCAAACATGGCCTTCAGGAAGAAGAAGGCGCACTATTCAAAGATGGGAAATTGGTGGTACCATATCAAGAACCCCTCTTATGAAAGATTTTACATACCTACCATGACAGTATCCTCGGTGGACATACAGGAAATGCCCAAACCTTGTATTCAATCCAAGAATCCTTTTGGTGGCCAAAAATGGCCTACTTCATCTGGGACTACATTTGAGGCTGTGCCACCTGTCAAGCCAACAAGTCTTCCACACACCCAACTCGCCCCCCAACTCACCCAATCCCCCCTGAATTTCAGAAACCATTTCAAACCATAGTGATTGACTGGATTGTCGATCTCCCACTATCAGAAGGAAACAACACCATTATGACCATCACTGACCATGATTCCACCAAAGTGGCAATATTCATACCATGTCGTAAAGACATGGGAACCCTAGCAATGGCTAAATTATTCTCATGACATGCCTTCCCTTGGACTGGGGTCCCTTCCAAAATCATTTCTGATCATGACTCCCAATTCACCTCTGACCTCTTCAAAGAAATCTCTCAAATTCTGGGGATCAATCAAAATCTAAGTACCGCCTATCACCCTCAAACCAATGGACAATCTGAGAGAGCCAATCAAACTCTAGAAATGTATCTCCACATCTACACTGGAGAAAAACAAGAAGAATGGGTACACTGGCTCCCCATAGCTCAATACCATTTCAACGCTCATAAATCCACAACCACCAAGTGAACCCCCTACAAATTACTCATTGGCTTCAACCCACAAGGACTTGGCACCCAACTAAAATCAAAGTTCCCAGGAATTCAAGAACGACTTCAAGCCTTAAAAGACATGCGTGAATCAGCTCAAGAAGCGATGAAAAGGGCACAGACTAGCTGGGTGAAAGAAACTAAGTTCAAAGGGTTTGAAGAAGGACAAAAGGTCTGGTTGGAAGGGACTAACCTAAAAACTCCCCATCAGTTCCAGAAGTTCCACCCCAAGTGGTTCGGACCTTTCATCATCACTAAGAAAATTTCCCATGTTGTCTACCAACTTCACCTTCCTCCCCAATGGAGTATCCATAGCGTGTTTCATGCCTCCCTTCTTTCTCTGGTCACCGAAACAGCTGAACACAGCCCTAACTTTCTTGAACCTGCCCCTGATCTTCTCTCAGGAGAGTATGAGGTCAAAAAGATTACCACCCAATGTCTCCATAGAAACTGGCTCCAGTACAGCATTTGGTGGAAAGGATATTCCACGGCAGAGGACACCTGGGAACACCTCTCAAACCTTAAAAATGCCCAAGATGCCATTACTATCTTTCATCTGCAACAACCCACCAAACTCCGCACTATGTCAACTGATAATTCTGACCCCACAGAACCTCATCACTCTGAAGAAACCCTAGATGACTTGGAACACAAGTTACAAGAGCTCACTATACAACAACATACTTTACTCCCTCGAATCAATTCACATAATCCCCCTTCCTATTCAGTTAATGATCCCACTATCCCTGCCCATGGACACACCGTTTTTAATATAGCCGCCAGGGAACAACTCTTTTCCGGAGTTCTCTCCCCTGGTGACTTCTGTCGCTTTCAACTTCTTATGATGGACCCCTGCTTTTCTGAGTTTCACCTGCCAATATGAAGGACAGTACTTACAGAATTAACATGGAATCATATTATACAGTCAGTACCCATAAATACCCCCACCCCTTCCAAGTGGTCTGCCTGGCATCACAAACACGCCACCTCTACTTACAATACTCCCATGTCATCCCCCACTCCTAACTCATCCCCTCTACCTATACTCACCCCTTCCCCCACCATCAAACAAGAACCCCTCTCACCCAAAGTTATCCAACACATCATCAACCAGCGCACCTTCGTTGTCCTGGACGAGGCTGAACTCCAGGACCTTGCTGCCACCCTCAACCCACTCGCCATCCAAGAAGGAACACCCTCGCCAACTCCAACTGAGACCGACCCCACTCACCCTGGTCCCCCTTGGTTTGTTTATGAACCTTATACGCATATTCCCCCTTTCTATATTAACATTAATGGGCAACAACGCCTATTACCATACTTACATGTCACTTTGTACAATGACAAACCCATGCTTCTAGGAACTATGGGTCGAGGAGAACCCGCATACGGAGAAAAGCTCATAGCTTGGCCTGTCGTCTCTGCCCCCCATCCTGCCACCACTGCCTCTGACCTCCACCTCTTAATTGAGGATCACCCTTCCCATTTTGATGTTGCTCAGGCTCTTGAGAACCTCCACGACCCTGGTGCCCTCACCAACGTCTACCGCCTCCGCACCAGCTCTTTCCAGTTAAAGGTTTTAGAGGGCAAACACATCTCCATCCAAGGGGCCCTAAACATTCTTCAAGGACAGCTTGCTGATCGACTCCATGAGATTCAGTCCCACACCAAAGAAACCGCCACCATCCACAGCCACCTTTGAGCCAATAACACCTCTGTTTGAGTCCATCACCAACTCAATAACCTGATGACCGATGGGGGCCTCACTTGTAACACTGGACCATTTTACTCGTTAGCAGGAAGCTATGACAGGATTGAGGAGTCAAAGGAACCATCTGCTCTCTCTTCTCCTCCACTACCCACTCGTCCCCCTCTCTCTTTAACCCCCCCCCTTGAATACCTCCCTCGTGTTGTCAATCAGTCCCAGAACGACGCTCCCATGGGGTCATCCTCCCAGTTCCCTCAAATGTTCTCTAACGATGCTAGCACCCCCAACACCCCTCTTACCCCTGCACAAATGACCAAGGTGCAGTGTCATCAACTCCAAAAGCAACAACATGTTTGTAAACACTGTAACACCAGATGGCATTGGAACAAGGACTGCAATAAACCTCACACCAACTGTAGTGGACAAGTGGATTGTATCCTCAGGAGAACTCACCAAAGTGATAGAGGTTTCTGTCCCAGAACAATTGTTGTAATCTAACCCCTTGTCGGTTCACCCATAAATTCTTTCATTATTGTTTTTCTCTTGTCACCCTTGTTCCCTCGGTTACCATTTCATCCCTTGATGTTGATGGCCACTTATTGTGTTTCACCTATTGTGTTTCACTTATTGTGTTTCACCTATTGTCGAGTTACTTTTGCTATTGACTCACCTTTATCTATTGTTCTGCTTATAGTACTGTACAGCCTCGCTACATACAGTATTTAAGCGCCTGTAAAAGCTGGGGAATGCCCCAAGCTTAGCTTTGTCCCATTTCCTGTCGCATCCCTTTGCCCTGTACTGTCTCTCAATCACAACTTGTGTTGTGCTGGCTTTCATCTTGCTTGACCTGAGCACACCTCAAGGAACCGTTGTGTTCCTCTTCCTCCTCTGCCTCTCTCTCATCATCCTCCTCTTCTGTGAAACCAGAAGATCAACTCTGTCTGTGGACTGAGTCATTGTTTGACTCACCCTTGAGACGCTAAACCTTTGATCGGGTCTCTTTGAGCCGGCCCCACTGAACCCTTGAACCAAGTCACAGGGACTTGGCCCCACTGAACTCTGAGCTAACGCTCTTATGGCCGCGATGCCGTAACACAAGCTAAGCTTTCTTACTCCATTCTGGAGATCAACCTTGAACTACCGTCGAATCGTTGGGTCCGTGTCCAACCTAGACCATCCCCAGAACTTCCCAAACATGTCGTAGGAGCTGCCACTTGGGACAGCTTTCATACCTTCCTCTGTTACGTCACCACTGAAAACAATGAAGAACTACCAGTCGAATTCATCAACAACCGTTGGTTCAAACTACGACTTAGAAGAGGACAACTCTACACTCACATAGACCTAGAACTCCTCAGAAACAGCCTTGGATTAGGCTACTGGAGGGAAAACAACCCTCTCTACGAACCACTGTCAGAATCAGAAGCCTCTTCCACAGAAGGCAACCCCCCTGAACCAGAAAACACTGTTGAAACTCAGACACCCTTTGAATCCCCTGCTTTAGAACCAGAGGACCCCCTTGGAAACCAGGAACCCATTGAAGACCTAGAACTTGAACCACAGAACTCCCCAGAACTCATTATGGCAGCCCAACCCCAAGTCGCTGTACAACCACCCCAAGCCACTGTTCAGGCTCCTCAGATGGCCGCTCAACCCCCCCCAGTCGTCGTCCCCCCCCCTCAAGCAGCTGCCCCTGTGCCACAAGGCACTAATGGGTCCCTTAGTGGTAAAGAACCTATGGCTTTCACGGGGGAAAGAAACAAAACAAAATGATTCATCATGGAATTTAACCTGTTCTGGGGCCTCAATGATGACAAGGCAGTAATGGTTTCCCCTTTCAAACGAACAATGCTGGCCCTCTCCTATATTCAAGGATAAAAAGTCGAAGAATGGGTCAACTCACAGGCAACTGCACTCAGAGATAAAGTAAACAGGGCTCAAAATCCCATTAACAGAATGGACAAAGCATTATGGAATGACTTTGTCACAGACTTTACATTCAAATTCACCAACACTGTGGAGAAAGAAGATGCCCAAGCAGCTCTTGCTAAACACACGATGAAGGAGTCCCTAGACGATTACATCTCCACCTTTGAACAGCTCCTGAACAAAACTGGGAGGCCAGAAATGGACGTGATTGCCATTGAAAGCTTCAAAAATGGCCTAAAAATCGGACTCTACCACGCAATACTAAACAGAGACATCTGGCCCACCACTCTCCAAGAATGGAAGGAGGAGGTGATAAAACAACACCAACGTTTCATCACCATCAGAGAAAAGCTCAAAGGGAAAACCACACACTCCCCCATGGAACACAAACCCCATCACTCTGACCGAATGCAAGTAGATGCTGCCAAGTCCAACTTTAAGAAGCTCACTGAAGAAGAAAGAAAACAATTGGCAAAAGAAGGATGTTGCTTCCATTGCAGGGAGAAGGGTCACCTTAGCCAGGAATGCCCTAAAAATATGACTCCCACCACTCCTAAAGCCTGAGTCACCGAATCAACCCCAGAACCATCTAAGGAAGAAGAACCAGCTTCCATGGTAGCACGCATGAAAACCCTGCCAGCCAAGGAACGAGCCAAAATCTGGGATCTCATCCTCAAAGAGGATTTTCTCTAGGCCAAAGTGTGACAGTCGGCACAGAGGCCCAAATAGATACCATTGTCAACCATAAAGAAAACTCAATGAAAGTTCCTTTTATGCTAACAACCAATGGAAAGACTGGACAAGCACTCCTTGACAGTGGAGCAACAGAAAATTTCATCAGTCAAGGAATTGTGGGAAAATTACAAATCCCGCTCCAAACCCTCAGAACCCCCGGACCCATCATTAATGTAGATGGTACCAATAACCAAGGAGGAGCACTAACCCATTATGCTCATATGGCCATATGGCATGGCCCCACCACACGACTTCTTACCTTCTATGTCACAAACCTGGGAGAAGATAGAATGATCCTTGGTTACCCCTTCCTAAAAGCAATTAACCCCCTTGTCAACTGGAGCACCGGTTGTCTAAGAAACCACTTAGGGATCCTTCTCACCCCTGTCCCCCTAGCCAAGCCACCAAGAATCCAGATTGCACAAATAAGGACAACCACCATTCCCCCTGAATACTTATGACATCAGAAGGTCTTCTCAGAAGAAGCAGCCAAATGACTCCCACCCAGTCGGGGAGAACTCGACTTTAGAATCACCCTGAAACCTGACGCCCCCAAGTTCCTTGATTGCCGAACTTACCCACTCCCCCAGAATGAGAAACAAGAGTTATTGAGACAAATACAAGAGGATCTAGCTAAGGGTTTCATCAAAGATGGCGTTTCGGATTTCGTATCCCCTGTCTTCTTTGTTCAAAAAAAGGATGGCACTGCCCCATGAATGGTAGTCGACTACCGAAAACTTAATAATGCCACAGTCCCCGATTACCACGCCTTACCCAACATGGAAGAACAATTGCACCGACTAAGGGGCAAAACCACCTTCAGTAAATTCGACATCTGAGCTGGCTACAATAACATTCTTATCCACCCTGAAGACCGACACAAAGGTGCCTTTAAAACCCAATTTGGTACCTTCATCCCCATGGTAATGGGCTTCGGCTTTACCAATGCCCCAGCCGCCTTCCAACAAGCAATGAACCATACCCTCCGACCCTGGCTTCTAAAATACCCAGAGAACACCTGCAACTACCTAGATGATGTGGTAATAGCCACAGGGGTGGGAGAAGAGCTCCTTCACCAACAAATTACACACGAGTTCCTTGACCTACTCGAAAAGGACTCCTATTTCCTGAAAGCATCAGAATGCACCTTTGAACAACACGAAATTGATTTCTTGGGTTTCCGGATCAACCAAGGAACCCTCAAAATCGACCCAGTCAAAATGGACGGTCTCAAGAACTGGCCGAGACCCCCCAATAATTTAAAACAGGTACAACAAATCATGGGCACCCTCAATTACCAATGACCATTCATCTGAGACTTCGCAAAAATAGCTCGCCCCATTTTTTCCACGATCAAGAAAGGAACCCCCTTCCTCTGGACCCCAGAAGCAACCACAGCTCTGGAAACCCTGATATCGGTGGTCTGCGATGACCCAGAACTATACACTGCCAACCCTGACCTCCCATATGAATTAGAAACTGACGCTTCACAATTTGCCACCAGAGCGATTTTGTTTCAGAAAGACCCAAGGGGAAAAAGAAAAATGATTGGCAACATGTCACATGCATTCAACAAAGCAGAAAGGAACTATCCAGTATGGGATAGGGAGTTCCTAGCCCTGATTCTAGCACTTCAACACTGGCGATACCTATTGGTTGGAACAAAACACCCCATCAAAATCTTTACTGACCATGCTAACCTGGCCCACTATCGACTCCCCCACAAAATTATTGCCATTTTCAGCGCACCTGGCGGAGCTTGAATTCCACCCAAATTGGCGCAGAAACCCCCTCAAACATGCAGGATGAATATCTCCCTCAAAACAGCTTCAATTCATATGAAATTTATTGTCCCTGAATCGCCTGAATGAGGGCTAGGCAGCCCCATTGTATTCATGAGATTTGAGTGAGAATTGGTGGAGCTGGACTCAAGCCACCTCCACATGTGTATTAGATGAATTACAACTCAAAATCATGGTCTATATCTATTATTTTTCCCTCATGTTGTACCCATGGGCTGTCTTGAGGCAGCCCCATAGTGTTTTTGACTCAAGTGTTGTGGTGTGCAACATTATTTCCAGTGCAATTGGAGTCGCGGCCAGCCACTCATCACCCCTCTCGCCTCTCGATTCTGACCATCCTTCTTGTTTTTCACAGACAGAGAGGAGTGGGTCGCAAAGAGGGGTCCTATTCTGAACTCTTTCTACTACAGAGTAGCTAGGGTGTTTTTATATACAGGAGTCATCTCCATTGCAGGTGGTGGCAGCAGGCGTGGACGAGGAGCGAAGGCATAGGCGGTGAGCATGAGTTCGTAGATAGAGATGTAGGTGGTGAGGAATCGAGAAAGAGGATGCATGGGGTGGCTTGCGCGGGGGTGGGATCTGTCATCTTGCGGCAGCGGTGGCAGGGTCATCTCCACTGCAGGTGTCAGCAGCAGAAGTGGGTGAGAGCGCGTGAATGGATGGGGAGGTGATGTGGGAGGCAGCGTGCGGTGTGCTGTTGGCGTCAGCGACTGCTTCTCCTGCGGCAGCGGCGGCATGGTGGCGGCTTCTGCTCCTGTTGTGGCGTGTCATGGCTAAGTTCGTGGCCAAGGCCTTCTTGGTCTTCTGGGGTGGTGCTGGTGGCGAGGGGTTGCGACGGTGCGGCGGTGCTGGTGTCGTGCGAAACTACTAAAGCGGCGGCTGAGACTGAGAAGACTGAGGCTGAGACTGAGAAGGTGGTGGCGGACTGAGCTGGTGCAACAGTGGAGGCGGATGGGGCGGAGGCAACGACTGAGGGCAACGCAGGGGCGACAGTGGCTGTGGCTGACAAGGGCATGGCGGCGGTGGCTTGTGAGACAGTGGTGGAGGTGGCAGCATGTGGTGCTAAGACGTTGGTGGCTGAGGCTGAGGCTACGGCGGCGGCTGACAAGACTAAGGCAGCTGGCAAGGCTAAGAGCACAGTGGCGGCGGTTGACTGATCTGAAGCTGGGGCGACGGAGACGGCTGGCAAAACTAGGGGCGCGGTGGCGGCAGCTGAGACTGAGAAGGCTGAGGCTGAGGGCAGGGTGGAGACAGTGGCAGCTGGCGATGCTGGTGCTATGACGGACTGGGCTGAACGGACGAGTACAGGCGAGGCTAAGACGGAGACTGATGCGAAGTCGGTGGCTGGCACGACTGAGGCTACTGTGGCGACGGACGAGGCAACGGACGAGACTGAGGGCGACGAGATGACTGAGGGTGCGGGAGCAGATGAGATGAAGGTGGGGTGGCAGACGAGGCTGCGAGGGCTGAAGTGGTGGGCGGCGCTAAAACGTTGGTGGGCGAGGTTGAGATGGTGGTTGTGCATGGAGCTGAGACAGTGGCCATAGCAGGTGACACTGAGGGCATGGGAGCTGGTTGGGTTAAGACGGGGACAGTGGCGATAGGCGATGTCACGGCTGAGGCTATGGCAGCAGGGACAGACGAGGTGGCAATGATGGCGAAATGCGGGCGATGCTGGGATGGCGAGGACAGGTGGAGCCGAGGCGATGATGGCTGGTGAGTCGAGGATGGCGGCGGTGAATGAGGTGATGGGAACAGCGGACGAGGTGGGAACCGCAGGGACGATGGGCAAGGCAGGCGAGGTGGAGGCGATGGTGCACGATGTAGGGACGGAGCCTGGAGCGGGCATGGGTGCAGGGTATGTGTATGGTCAGAATGGAGAGGTAAGAGGGGCAATGAGTGGCTGGCCGTCACTCCGATCACACTGAAAACAATGTTGCACACCACAACACTTGAGTCAAAAACACTATGGGGCTGCCTCAAGACAGCCCATGGGTACAACATGAGGGAAAAATAATAGATATAGACCATGATTTTGAGTTGTAATTCATCTAATACACATGTGGAGGTGGCTTGAGTCCAGCTCCACCAATTCTCACTCAGATCTCATGAAAACAATGGGGCTGCCTAGCCCTCATTCAGGCGATTCAGGCACAATAAATTTCATATGAATTGAAGCTGTTTTGAGGGAGATATTCATCCCGCATGTTTGAGGGGGTTTCTGTGCCGATTTGGGTGGAATGCAAGCTCTGCCAAGTGCACTGAAAATGGCAATAATTGAAGAATTGCAGGTTACATTTCCACACTGGCAGACTACCATTTTGAAATCCACCACCACCAAGAAAACCCCATATGAACTTCTCATAGGTTTTAACCCTCAAGGACTCGGCACTCAACTTAAGTCCAAATTCCCTGGAATCCAAGAGCGACTCCAAGTGTTGAAAGACATGAGGGAATCGGCACAAGAAACAATGAGGAAAACACAGGACAACTGGGTTAAAGAAACCAAATTCAAGGGCTTCGAAGAAGGACAAAAGGTCTGGTTGGAGGGTACTAACTTAAAAACTCCCCATCAGTTTCATAAGTTCCGCCCCAAACAGTTCGGACCTTTTAATCGTTACCAAAAGAATCTCCCACATCGCCTATCAACTACAACTTCCTTCCCAATGGAACATCCACAACATGTTTCACGCCTCCCTCTTATCTCCAGTCACAGAGACAACTGAACACGGACCAAATTTTTCTGAACCACCACCTGACCTTATCTCAGGAGAATACAAAGTTGAAAGAATCACCGCTCAACGTATCCACAGGGGCCGTCTTCAGTACAGGGTCCGATGGAAAGGGTACTCCATAGCAGAAGACACATGGGAGCCCCTTTCAAACCTTAAAAACGCTCAGGATGCTGTCACCATGTTTCACCTACAACAACCCACCAAACTCCATACCATGTCTTCCATTAACCTTGACCCCACAGAATCACATCACTCAGATGAAAGTCTAGATGACCTAGAGAACCAGTTTTCAAATCTTACGATACAGCAACGTACCCTACTCCCCCAAATTAACTCTTATAACCCCCCTTCTTATTCAGTTAATGATCCCACTATCCCTGACCCGCGGACACACCATCTTTAACATAGCCGCCAGGGAACAACTGTTTTCCGGAATTCTTTCCCCTGGTGACTTCCACGGCTTTCAACTTCTCATGATGGACCCCCATTTTTCAGAGTTTCATTTGTCCATACAGAGAGCAGTACTTACAGATTTGGTATGGAATCACATTACACGGTCAGCCTCCATAAATACTCCCACTCCTTCTGAGTGGTCGGCCTGGCATCATGAACATGCTACCTCCGCTTACAATACTCCCATGTTGTCTCCTGCTTCTAACTCGTCCCCTCTACCTGTTCTCACCCCTTCCCCCACCATAAAACAAGAACCCCTCTCACCTGAAGTCATCCAACATATCATTGACCAATGCACCCTCATCGTTCCAGAAGAGACCGAACTCCAGGACCTCACCGCCACCCTCAACCCACTTGCTATCTGCAAAGGGACCCTGTCACCCACCCTGACTGAAGCGGATCCCACTCACCCTGGCCCCCCCTGGTTTGTTTACGAACCTTACATGCATGTTCCCCCTTTCTATATTAATGTTAATGGGCGGAAACACCTTCTACCATACTTACGCATCGCTCTATATAATGGTGAACCTATGCTTCTAGGAACTATGGGTCAAGGAGAGCCCACTTACGGAGAAAAGCTCATTGCTTGGCCTGTTGTCTCTGCCCCCCACCATTCTGTGACCACCTCTGACCTCCGCCTCCTAATCGAGGACCATCCTTTCCACTTTGACGCCACCCAGGCTCTCGAAAACCTTCACGACCCCGGTGCCCTCGCTGACATCTACCACCTCCACACCAGTTCATTTCAGCTAAAAATCTTAGAGGGCAAACGTGCATCGATCCAAGGAGCCTTAAGTGTTCTGCAGGGACAACTGGCTGATTGACTTCACAAGATCCAGGCTCACACCAAAGAGACCACCACCATCCGTGCCCGCCTTTGCGCCAACAACACTTCCGTCTGAGTTTGCCACCAACTCGACAACCTCATGACCGACGGAGGCCTCACTTGTGGTACCGGGCCATACTACTCACTAGCAGGGAGCTACAACAGAATCAAAGAATCAAAGGAACTTCCCACCTCTCCTTCTTCCTCACTACCCATTCATCCCCCTCTCTCCCTAACTCCCCCTCTCGAATACCTCCCTCGTGCTATCAACCAGTCCCAAAATGATGCTCCCATGGGGTCACCTTCCCACTTCCCTCAAATGTTCTCTGACGACGCTAGCACCCCTAACACCCCTCTCACTCCTGCACATATGACTAAAGCACAGCGTCATCAGCTCCAGAAGCAACAACACGTCTGCAAGCACTGTAACACCAGAGGGCACTGGAACAAAGACTGTAACAGACCTCATACCAACTGCAGTGGTCAAGTGGATTGTATCCTTAGGAGGACTCACCGAAGCTACAGAGGCTTCTGTCCCAGGGCAATGGGGCCCCAGAGCGCATGGCCAGAAGTTGAAGGTGATGAACTCTGTGAGTCGGGTCCTGAGACTGATTAGTTCGGAGAACTAAGCATGAGGGGGGCATGATGTTGTAATCTAACCCCTTGTCAGTTCACCCATAAATTCTTTCATTATTGTTTTTCTCTTGTCACCCTTGTTCCCTCGGTTACCATTTCATCCCTTGATGTTGATGGCCACTTATTGTGTTTCACCTATTGTGTTTCACTTATTGTGTTTCACCTATTGTCGAGTTACTTTTGCTATTGACTCACCTTTATCTATTGTTCTGCTTATAGTACTGTACAGCCTCGCTACATACAGTATTTAAGCACCTGTAAAAGCTGGGGAATGCCCCAAGCTTAGCTTTGTCCCATTTCCTGTCGCATCCCTTTGCCCTGTACTGTCTCTCAATCACAACTTGTGTTGTGCTGGCTTTAATCTTGCTTGACCTGAGCACACCTCAAGGAACCCTTGTGTTCCTCTTCCTCCTCTGCCTCTCTCTCATCATCCTCCTCTTCTGCGAAACCAGAAGATCAACTCTGTCTGCGGACTGAGTCATTGTTTGACTCAGCCTTGAGATGCTAAACCTTTGATCTGGTCTCTTTGAGCCGGCCCCACTGAACCCTTGAACCAAGTCACAGGGACTTGGCCCCACTGAACTCTGAGCTAATGCTCTTATGGCTGTGACGCTATAACAGCAATGGGAGTCCAGAGTACGTGGCCAGAAGTTGAAGGGGATGAACTCCATGAGTCAGGTCCCAAAACCAATTAGTTTTGGAGAACTAAGCATGAGGGGGGCATGATGTTGTAATCTACCCCTCTTTCGGTTTGTCTCTGAAACACTTCTTATTGTTCTCTATCATTTTCACCCTCATCCCCCTGGTTACCATTTCATCCCTTGATATCGATGGTCTCTTATTGTTTCACTCATTGTGTTTCACCTATTGTTTGAGTCCCTTTTGCTACTGGTTAGTATCACCTATTGTTCTGCATATGGTACTGTAACAGCCTTGCTAGATACAGTATTAAGCACCTGTAGAAGCTTGGGAATGCCCCAAGCTTAGCTTTGACCCATTTCCTGTCACATCCCTTGCCCTGTATACTCTCTCAATCACAACTTGTTTGTGCTGGCCTACACCCTGCTTGACCTGAGCACACCTCAAGGAACCTTTGTGTTCCTCTTCCTCCTCTGCCTCTCTCTCATCGTCCTCCTCTCTGTGAAACCAGGAGATCGACTCTGTCTGCAGACTGAGTCATTGTCTGACTCAGCCTTGAGATGCTAAACCCTTGATCCGGTCTCTTTGAGCTGGCCCCCATTGAAACCCTTGAACCAAGTCACAGGGACTTGGCCCCCACTGAACCTTGAGCTAACGCTCTTATGGCCACGACACCATAACAAAAAGAAAGAAAGAAAGAAAGAAAGACAGAAAGAAAGAGAAGAAAGAAAGAAAAAAGAAAGAAAGAAAGAAAGAAAGAAATACAGAAAGAAAGAAAGAAAGAAAGAAAGAAAGAAGAGAAAGAAAGAAAGAAAGACAGAAAAAAAACACACACCAGCTCAATGCGTGAAAATTGCACATGCAGGAAAAGATGTATTGCATGTGCATGCCAGGTGGAGGTGTGATGGAGTGAGACGAGGTGAGGGAGGAGGTGTGGTGGCGCTGGCAAGCATGGGCTGTGGCACATGAGTGGGTGGGCATGGTATGAACATGAACACATGAAGATGCAGCCTGCAAAGTGAAATGGATCAGAAAGCTGTGAAAACAAAAGGAAGAGAAAAAGAAAAAACACACACCACGGCTCAATGCATGAAATTGTGCACAAGGGAAAAGAGCATTGCATGCCATCAGGGTTTTGAGTCTAGGGATTGGCCGGATGAGAGAAAAAAAATGTACAGCTCAGTGCACAATTTTCACACACGTGGGAAGCTCAGTTGTGTGTCATCATGGATTGGTGTGTCAGAATTGGCCCAGCATGTGTGGGAGGGAGGGAGCATGTGAAAGTAGTGCACCGCATGATTCCCAAGCCAGCAAGAATCCTCCTTACTGCATGAAATGAGGCATCATGCAGATGGGAATGGGCCATTTCATCAAACATGCAAGTTGTTTTCTTGCTGTTGCCTGTTACCGAGTGGTTTGGGGTCCAGAAGATGCCAGAACACCTGAACTATGGACTGCACTGTTTGCATCATGCATGCGTCAGATCTTGATCGTGTATGTTCATTAATATCGC
>JAGFNK010000923.1:0-18355 GCA_025769875.1 Russula earlei
TCGTTTCTATACTGATCGACGATTATGTATCTTACACGCTCAGGATATTGCTGTACTAGCATTTACCCCGAACGTCGAACAGCACTCTTCATTTGAAAGTTCACACATAGATGGCTTGTTTTGCAAGTCCATTTTGTTGTTTGGCAACTCCGATCCGGCACGATCCAAAACAAACCTTGAGGGCCAATAGTAAGGATACTAGCAGTCGCCGCGTGCAGCATGGGCTCGTGCTAGATTGGGATTGTTTTATGTTCGGGCTCAGTCATGCATTGTTTGTGAAATCATAGTGACGATTTGAGCATATCCCCGTCGACTAGTGATGACGGCTTGCGTGCGTTTCGTGCATGATTCACGGCCTTGCAACGGCCTCTGTGAGCTGTTTATTCACTGGCATCCCGATTTAATGTGTTCTATTCTCCATAGCCCATCCCCTGCTGTGCACAGGCTTTGGATATGATGTCACTGCATTGTAAGTGAATAGGGAATGTCCGAAAGCACTTATCTGGTAGAGAACTTTATGTCAGACTTTTTTCCGGAAAGTCCTCAATTTCACAGGGAGGAAATGGAAAAACTTTTGGAGTGAACTGAGGATAGCCAAGTGGAGGTCATCCACAGTAAAGTGTGCCATTGTTTCCCCCTTCCTGGCTTACAATAAATGTTATGTCATTCAATTCATTTTTAGCCTTTGCTAATGATGGATTTACTATGTTTTAGTCATATCTGCTATTCTGATGTCATTCTAACCTATAACCATAGATTGTCACCGCATGCTCTAGGCCTGTCTAGTAGGTGTAATTGTGTAGATGTGGTAAATGACAATTCATAACAAGATGCTAAAAATGCCAATCTAATGTTCAACTAAAAGCATAAACCTTCAACATGACATCTGTAATGATGATGAGAATCCATCAAAAATTTCCTCCAAAAAGCAAATAAGCTAACATATTGATACCTACACCAAATTTAAACCATACAGGCATCACTGGTTTGCTTTACAGTACTTGTACAATAAACGTCTGATTGCCCAGTGAATGACTAAGTACTCGAGTTGCATGGTTAATGCATAATTCTCCCAGCCAGAAGTGATTAGGATCAGGTGCCCAAAATGATTTAATTTTTGACCTTCGACTAAAAATGCAATACTGTCATGAGTATTACCACTACCACGACAAGTTGGGGACTTGATTGTTGGTCAAAGAGTCATGAAAAAAGCAGTGGACGTTATGGCGGCACCAAGAGGCTTCCAGTGATAACGGCAGTCAACCATGTCGCGACCGAAGTGATGTCGGCAGCAGTCGCGAGCGCCCGACCGAAGTTTACCCAATCCGGGACCAGCTACATGGCCCAAAAATGGTTGTCAGCAGCTGTCCAGGCAGAGTACAGCAGCGGCAGCCACGATCGGGGAGAAGCTTCCGCACCGCCGAGACTTACGACAGATACCCGTGATTCCCCACCCGATCCCAAACAATGCCGATCCGGCCAACAACTCCGCGTTGACGCTCGTCTTCCCCTCCATGCGCATTGACCCAACGCGATAAAGTAAGGAGGCGAGAGGGACGGCGCCGACGGCGAGATATACGAGCGATGGGTCAAACGCGGGGTGAGCCGGGGTCACCAGGAACCCGAGTACACGCCGAGGGTCGGAGAGATTGGACAGGCGCAATCCCAAGGCGAATGCAAACGCGGAGGAGAACGCAACGACCTGGCGCAAGCGCGAGCCTGCGCCCATGACGCCGCGAAGCGAAGAAGGTGAAGCGAGAGCTGCGACGCCACCGACGAGGAATGCAACGCCATGCGTACCCAATGAAGGATCCCCTGGCAAGGGTGCGAGCCCGCCGTGGAGAAGGTTCGCGGTGAGCGAGGCGGATACAAAGAATGTCGCAGTTGCGGCGATAGATCTGGAGGGCGCAAATGTTTGCGTAAGCAATTTGACTGAGCGCGTGACAATGGGAATTGGTTATTGACCTGCGGGGAGAAACGCGATAGCCCAGAAATCATGTGTCTTGAGAGCAGATGTGTGAAATTTTAAAATCGCCATTTCAAGGGCACAAGAAAGGAACAGGCTTTACCCGGACGTGCAACCGTTAGCCATCTGTGGGCAATAGGCAAGTCACAAGGTGAGACGAGGTCATGATGCTGGGAGCTATTCTCCGCGCACCTTGGCACCTATTCCGATGAACAGCCCGGATGATACAAGGGAGAGTGGGGCCAAGTCTCGGATCGTTGGCTTGGAACCCTCGATGACACCAACGAAGATGCCGCCAGTGATGAGGCCAAGCACAGACAAAGTGTCCTCTACATTCCCATGTGCTGCGCCATTGATGAATCCAGAGATACCGAAGCTATGGCCGTTAAGGGCTAGGAGAGCGTGCACGGGAAGGGCGAGACCGATGCCACCTAGAAAAGACTGGAGAGGGGTAGGACCGGGCAAGGTCATGGGGACGAGACAAGGGGGCGACAGAGGCGTGGGGATGGGGATGAAGGAGGCAAGGACATGATTCTTTCAGAGAGGAGAGAAGATATAAGACTGCCAGTGACAGTGACAGTACCTGGCCGGGAGTGCGCTCGATTCAATCCCAGATCGTCCACCTTGCTTCTCTTCTCTCAGAGTGTCGCTTCTAATCACAGATTCTCCCCCCCATTTGGTATCTCGATCAACGCCAGTCAGTGCTTCCCATCTAAATCGGGCAAAATTGATCGCATATCCTCATTGACGTTTATTTCGTTTCCAAGCCCTCATCCACCTGCCATCCATGCCTGCCACCGGTTGCCACCGTAAAAAAATCCCGACGTGAGTGAATCTCGCCAAACAGGGAGACCGTTTCTACATGTTTAAAATACTGAGGTGTGAGGCTCGTCATTCGTCCTAGGTGCGACACTCCCGTTGGCACGGCCGTTGACATCGACGCGCCGCGGTGTATGGAGACAACATTCCGCGCGCGTCACTATTTGCGGCGCGACCTGGGGTCTCAAAATAGTCGAAGGATCCGGTCATCAAATGCGAATGTGAGGGTGCTAAAAACAACGGTGCCCGTCTATCGCTTAACCAGGGGGAGCGACAACCTTGGTAACTCATCTCATCTGGGGGGGTGGTGTGGGACATGATGCCGTTCTTTCGCGCTCAGCGCACACTTGTTATCTTACTCCATTGTACATTCTGCCTTTCAACTCGTTTCGACCACACCTCAGATGACACCCCGTGCAGAGTCCGTTTGTTGGGTCTATATCGTGAAGCAGGCACGGTCCCATCACAAGGTTGGAACACATCGTTTGGACGGGCTCCCCCCAGACCATCAGCCCGAGGTAAGCAAAACAACATGTAAAAACATTTGAGAGAAATGTTGGGTGGGATTCCATTGGGTAATTACGGCATCGCTTGGGGGATTCACTCACTCACAGAGCTCATGTCAGATCAGAGGTGTTCCTGTGTAGCGTTCAGATGGTAGGCTGACACGATTGTCGTCGCAAGGCAAGCAACAAGTGCAGGGAAGACCTGCCGGCCCACAGGCACCATCGCCAAGGCAATGGGGTGGGGAGTGACAGTGGTGACACAGAGCCAGCCAAGCTGAGCGCGCCTGCATTAGAAGCGCACCCTCTGGGTACGACAGGCGCGACGACGGGGCGAAAATCAGAACATGGTTGCTGCTGGCAGAATGAGGTAAAGGCACTACGCCTCTGGTAGACGTAACTCGGCCGCCGAGCGAAGCGGTGGGTGGATGCACCTTGGCGTACACCTCGGTCTCTGTAGATGGCAGCGACATTGTCCCAGGCCGCGGCAACTGAAGGGTCGTGATCGTGATAATCGGGCAACGTTGGCGGAGCACGTCTGGCGAAGGACGTTCAGCTGCATGGGGTTGCCGTTACAATGCAGCGAGCGTGGGTAGCATTTGACAGGGAGACTTGTGGCGCACTGGGACCGTGACCCAGCGCCCAGGTTCGGTTCCTTTTCTCGGGGTTGTGTTCTGTCATACCTCATTGGTCATACATGGCTTGATCATTCATTCGAGTGCATCGGACAGATAGGAGGTACCGTTCGTGATTGTCAGCCGCCGGCGCTTGAACAAAATAGCATAAGGAGTAACTAGATCGACGGTCCATATCGTAGCATACACGAAAAAAGGGTGAGGTAGTCCTGTCATAAACGTTCGTTTCGTCTACGTGTTTGATGTGTCTGAGCAGGTTACAGGCCTCAGCTAGGAACCAGACCCAGGAAGGTTGAGGCCAATTTGTTTTGCTAGATTCTGTTCAGAGCGAAGATCGTCAACTGTTCAAGGAGCTAACGACGGAATCACGAGTAACGGACCTCTATGTCAGTCGCGGAGAGGGGACAGGCAAAACGAAATTGGGTTGCTGATAGTTGGTGAGATCGTGATGAAGAAAACCCTCACGCTGACACTGATTTTGTAACGGACGGTCAAGTCCAGCTGCGGAGAGGGGAGGCATTTGGTGGCGAGATCGCTTATAATAGCAAAGCTTGGGTCGATCGACGTGGTGTAGTCGAGAGTGAATGGGAACGTGAAGTTGGTGTTGGCGTGCGCCGGCAAGTCCACGTTACTGATCGTTCCGTTGCCGATGTGAGTGTTGTTGATAGGGTAGATGATCTACATCCGCATCAGCCTACAGACGCCCGAGAACTGTCAGGTCTCACGTCTGCAAATACACTCGTGATCTTGACCGAGAAAAAATTTGGGTTCATGACCCTGAAGACCACAAGTCAAGACTGATGCGTGGGGGATTTCGAAATACATACTCGATAGGGAGGCCCAAATCTATTTGAATCCCGTCCGTCAAGGCATTAATGCCCTTGGCAACAACTGGCGACTAAAAACAGGTTGACATCAGCCTTGGCCTGGTTCCGTGGGTGCGATGCAAACTCACAGAGTTGTTATCGCCTCCGATGATGATATTTGGGGGTTGAATCCACTTGGAGTGACAATGAGCCGAATATTAGGCGGCAAGGCCAAGCGGACGCACCAATGCGAGACAAAGGACGATGATGGCGATGAGGAACAGCGTAATAAGCACGGTGCAAAAGAAGAAGCGACAGATACATCTCGGCCTGCTTCCCTGGAGTGCGCGGTCATAAACGTGCGACAACTTTCCATGCGAACGAATGGCCCCCCGCTTGTACGTACCTGTGTCCAAAGACGGCGACCTTGCTGGTACCTCCATGCTCGAAGATTCCGGGCACTCCTATGTCAAGAGTTCATCAGCAAGTCCATAGGCGATGCAGAGCATCGGCGATGCAGAGCATCGGCGATGCACGCACATCGGTCTCCGAGGAGCGGGAGTGGGCTCGTTAGGGTAGAAGGCCGTCTCCTTAGACGTGGGCCCAAGTGGCTCCGTCGACTGTCCTCGAGGGAATGAGTAACTCGGTTCATCCATGTACGGCTCTGATTCGGGTTCTGGTTCTTGGTATCCACTCAGTCGGTAGGTGTCCTGCGGGAGTGGCGCGTTGCCCGCACCGAAGTGTGTTGGGTCATTGTATACTCCGTGTTGCGCACTGTCGCCATAATATTGATGGGAACCTCCGACAGGATAAGCAGACATGAGAGGACGGGGCACAAGAGATGGTTAGAAACAGGCGTGGCCGACTGGATTGCGCAGCCTAGGCCAGGCTGCGCCATGCTTACAGCCTGAGGTAAACCCGAACAAACAGCGCTGACCAGAATCGGCCGTGGTTGTGTTGTGTTGTGTTGTTGTCGCGACGTCGCTCGCACGCACAGCGATCTTGATCGATCACTGCAATCAGTTTCATAACGACCCGACTCGCTAGGCTCCCTACGCACGATTCGGCTTTCCCAGGTTCAGTTGGCAGTCGCCGTGATGATTGACCTCTCTGGTCTCTGGAATGCCTTCCCAGCATGCAGTTAGGAACCTCATCCACTCGCATTATGCCTGCCCGAGCCAGTTCGATAACTTCGAGACATGTAGTACAGACTTTTACAAACGACAAATGCGCCGGGAACCTATATTCCAACTTTGAACAATGGAATGATGTGAGTACGACGGGAAATCAGACAATGCCGCTTCTCGTCAAAGACCCCTGATCGGGTGGGAGAGACGACGCAAACCAGATGTTGCTCGGCATGACAGCTCCCCTTGGTTTGAAGTGGTGATATTCCTACGCATAGCAAAAGTTTCGTAGGAACAGGGCATCAATCCTTTAAATACGAAAGACATGGAAACCTAATAGTGCCCTCAGCAGCTCTGGAGAAGACTTGGAAATGCAGCTTAGCCCATCCTTGTACCAGAAAAGAATGGGGCTCTCTGTCCGCTATGTAAGGCAGGGGGTAGAGGTACCAGCGCCAGATTGAACGCGAGACCCGGCAGAATTGGTGGCTGGAACAAAGCGCCTTGAGTCGGGAGTCTGAGGGACGAAGCGTGACTTGGCGCTTGAGGGAGTGTGAGAGGTCGATGCTCGAGGAGTGAAGCGGTTAGAAGCATCTGGGGCCGTGCGATGAGATGCGGTCGATACAAACGCAGCGTCAGGTAATAGTTGTTGTGCTTGGCTGATGTCGCCCTGATCGCCGCGCGCATGGGAAGACATCCTGTGGGTAGTACCAACAGATGGGAACGCCCTGGCAGCGTTTTCACGGTCCACGGGGGGAGGTGGCGGCATCAAGTGTGGATTCGACGTTCCCTTGTGAGGCCCAAAAACACCTGATTGTCGTGGGGTGTGTGAGGAGTCATACGCGAACTGCCTGCGAGTTGAACATTCAGGTTCAATGGTAAGCACAGTCATCGCTCTTTCAATCAAAACATACTGCAATCGACTGGATTGTGGCCGGCCCGGTTGCAACGAGTCCCTCAAATTTGCGCTAGTCGTCTGAGAAAATCTTTGGCCGAGCGCGGCTGGCGGATGATCGGCTGGTAAGGTTAGTCGGTTTGGCCCCAGAGGAGTGATTACTGAGCGAGGGCTCGACAGGTTCCTTGAATCGCTGCTATATTTCATTACGATAATAAGCATGATAAGCCCCAAACCCCGAGGAAGCTCACTTGTATGCGTCTATCCTTCGACGTTTGCCACTAGAATTGGTAGCAGTGTAGGACCTGTTGCCATCCAAACCAGCGTATAATCGTAGTTGCTCGTTTTCTGTACGAAGATCCTCGACGATTCTTCAAATACGTCAAATATGAGCCGATTCGGTGCACAGACTCTGCGTACTTCCTTAAGCCCTTCAGTTCTTCGCGCTCTTGCTTAACACGAAGGAGGACATCCCTTTGTTGGGTGATCTTTTCTCGAAGAAATCGGATAAGTGACATTAACATATCTTGTTGGAACTGAAAACCCTCAGCCACGGAACAGTAGAGAACGGTGGATTCACCTGCCTTGATGGAGTAAGTGATTGTGTCCATCGAATGAGGTACAGAGCAAAACCAGTTGGACATTGGATTATCCAGCTTTCATAGGCTTTTCAGTTACTTGTCCAGGCGTCAATAGGGGGCAAGAGGCGTACGTCACGCTGAAGTGGTATCATTTGTATCCGCTGAGCACCGCATTCACAACACGACTGATCAGCATCTGAGCCAGACTCTTGTATGCTCGTACGAACGCCGTTGATTGACAACTACATACTCAGATGCAAGTTGCATATAACATGCCCGCATTCGGTAAGCCAAAATGGGACTTGCGGGGGGACTGAGGGACCCGAAGAGAATGGAAGATGACATTTCGAGCAAGTGACAAATTCCCAGATATCGGGGTCAGCGGACGAGGATGAGACGTGAGACATTCCGACACGGGTGGCAAGTGGTGGGGAGCACGACAAGAACGTTCACGTCATGTGACACACGATATGCGTCAGAAATACTCTCGTACCCTGCCCTGCTGGCCAGTTCTGAGCTACATCCGTGTCCATGACCCGCATTTTCGACTTCGTCAAAGACAGAAATAGTCCGTACGACCCCAAAGCCAAGGCTCGCAAACAACGCGATGCTCTGCGCGTTTGCCGCACCGATGCGGGCAACGAAAGACTCTTTCCCTACCCCGAGCTTGTCGCACGCGTAGGACAGGAGTAGGACAAGCGCCCCGTGCGCGCGCCGTTGTCCGCGGTACGCGGGCTCTGCGTTGGTTGCTTGTTAAGGACAGGTTGAGAGATTGGCGCAGCACAAACCGGCTATCATCACTTCGCACTCGACTTCGAACTCGGGGTCCTCGCGCGAGTGTTTGAAGAAGAGATTGACGTCGCCGATCATGGGGAGCGCTCTGATATCCTCATAAGCGAGCCCGAGGTCGCTCGGTGTGGGCTCCAGCGGACGCGCGAGGATGATGAATGTAAGCTCTGTAATGTGTACGAAAACCTGGTGAGGTTTGGAGGGGAATAAGTGTAGCTACGCACTGTCCTCGTCCTCCTGCCAACTTCCTGTTCACCATATCCCGATTGGCCATAGGTCTGAACAGGGAGCGGCGTCAGGAAGCTCACGTTGCATTGCATACTCCTGCTCTAGCGTGAGCTCCTCACTCGCCGTGAGCGCACGTAGTTCTGCGCTCTGCATCCAGGCGTGGTATCTCTGTCGTGATTCCGAAGAATGAGTGAAACGTTATCTGTTGGCGATGGGAACAACGGACCTCAACATGCTCTGTACTGAGGGGGAGTCGGCTACCAAGCGAATCCCAGTATGAATTACATACCGATAGGGAACTAGGGCGACGGTGTCGCCGATGAGTGCCGTATGTGCGTTCACTCTCATCGTTGCATACGAGAAAAAGTTGCATTTAATTTACATTTTATCGATAACTGTTATCAGCCATATATAGTATAGACCTTACTGTTAATGCAGTAATTTGTGTCGTAGCACGTTTTGACCGCGTTAGGGGCGCAAATTGCTAGCTGACCAGAAGCAAGATGGGGACATCTTGAAAAGCCTATTCATGATATGGCCCGCTTCCGAGTCTGCGCCGCAATTGTAGGCGGCTCCCATATAGTAGACCTATACAAGGCCGGCACCCATCTCGCCTCGGGCGCGGAGTGCCGACCACGCCTGTCAACCATTCCTTTTAACTTGCTTGCCGCGAAAACGGCTGCAAAGTAAATGGCTCGCCACGCTGCACTCCCCACTCTGGTCCCGCTATACTCCCGCACGGCTGGCGCGCGAACGAGATCTCGTGGTCGCGCTTCTTGCGCACACAGATCTTCACGCCCGACAAGCTAACAACCAACATCGTCGCCAGCGTAGGGCTGTTCATAGGTAGGATATCTGTCGTGCATTGATGGGGAGGAGCCGTTTCGTGCCAGTCTAGAAAAAGGATGCGGGTGCGGGGGGGGGGGGGGGGGGGGGGGGGGGGGGGGGGGGGGGAACGGTGGCACGAAATGCCGTACCAAACATGAGAGGGAACAGCAGGCGCGTATTACAGCCGTCGTCGCATTCTAATTTTCTTTCAGTTTTTAAATGACTCTCCAAGTTCCACAGCCAACCTTAGCACCGAACGCCAGCGCCTACGAGAACCTGATCTGGCAATCAATCACTTAGCGGGATCCGACATACTAGCGGAAGCACCTCTCCCCAACAGTCACGACGGACAAAGACGTAAGCGCGGTAACGACGCCTACCTCACAGCGTAGCCCCCTACTCTCAGCGAGACCGACTCAGCCGTACGCCTTCAGTCATTGGTCATGCAGCGCGGCCACTTCAAGTTTGTCCTCTCCATTGTCGTTCGCACCCCAATGGCCCGCACAGACCATGCCCGTGGTCTCTGTTCTGTCGACACCATAACAAGCGTGATGACATGTGGATTATAAGTGTGGTATGAATGAAGTCCAGTGCACAACATGGTAGGCTGCAGGAGGGAGTGATCTAAGACACAGAAAAGGAAGTACAAGCAAGGCAAATCGGCCAAATATATAGAGCAATATTAAGAGGATATGAACCATGAAACCAGCGTTAAAAGCCCAATTGAAAGCCCGATTATCAGGTGAAGGAGGTGGAGTTAAGAATAAACCTAGTTCTAGCATAAGCACCATGGGGATGGCCGTTATGGAGACCGAAGTGACACGCCAGAATTTTCGCTCTACACCTGAGGGAAATGCGAATGACCATCCAATACAGTGAATCCCGCCAAAAGCCAACCCGACAGAGGTCACAATGAACCCTGTGAAAAGCATCCCGCGGTAAGTGCCAGTGCCAGGTTGGATGAACTGCTTGCAAGGGTAAAATGTGTTTGATCCTCTTCGAGTTCTCGCACTCCTTGAGTTCGCCCCAAAAAATTACAAAAGGTTTCATGAATGGCCACGCGACCACACGGACTATCCATGGTATGTCATCTCCAGCGAATGGTCCACGGACAATCGCAGTCGGAAGCGAACAAAATCCATGTCCGATTGCGCCCCAAAATCCGACTGAATTTGCTTCAATATCCCCATCATCCACGGGCTGTTCAGTGTTTCGTTTCTTGTACACTCGCACCCCACGTTGCACGTTCAGAGGCTTATCCCACCACAGGAGATACATCACGAAATTGAGACCAGCGAAGGCAACAGTGACAAGCTCCAGTTCCGTAATTGATAGGCCTTGGACTGCTCGTGCGATGCATTGCGTCACAAACCAGCCGGTTTGCAGGACGACAAGAGCCTTGGAAATGAAGTCTCCTTTGCTCTTGTCTTCAATCTCCTCTTTAGCGATCCTTGGGAAACCGCCATTTCCCGTCAGAGAATAGGACTTTAGCTGTTCAGGCAACAGCACTCGGATAGGCCGGTTTCCTTCGTACTCCATGAATCCTCCCATAATCGCAAAGAAACCGTGAGTGATCGTCCATCCCTCTTCTGTGTTATATTGTCATGATTGCTTTTTGCGCCGAGTCTTTAGGACTCACCTTTGTGATTCTCCGCTAGTTCAGCGGCGGCCAGTCGTTGTCTCATCGCCCATCCAATCATTGCTTCTGGCACAAAAAGGGCGGCAACCATGAGACCGACACGTCGAATTGCGATCCTTAGCCAGGTCTCTTCAGGACTTGGGATATTGGGATGTATTGAGACCCAAGTGCAGAGGAAGAGGGTGACTGCACAGCTCCATATAATGTCCCAGAGCGACCTGCCCCCTTGGGGATCATTACAAGACCGGGGTTGAAGTTGGTCGATAGAGACGAGAGGTGGCGAGGTTTGGCCAACAGGGAATGCTCGTGTGGCAGCAAGAATGGCGAGAATGACAATCATAGTAGTAAGTGCCCAGGAAAATGCGAGAAGAGAGGAGGCGGTGATAATGCTCTGCAAATAAATGAGTTCCTGGCGCCTGTCTAGCGAGTCGGTTTCCTTCCTGTGCGTCGAGCACAGGTACTTTCTTGACATGTCCTTGTTCTATATCCATGCCTCTCACTCGATATCTTGACGTCGACCGATGATCGTTCATCATGGTCGTTTTGGCGGAGCGTGACCAAATGGGTGACGCCGAACCGACGCGTGCTCGCTGTCCTTCATAATCACCCTTGCGCACTCTCGCAACAAGTCTACTCGGCAGTGTGAACAGCCTCTCGACTCAACAATCGTGTCGATTTAATTAGCTTCCACCTCGGTGACCTTGCCTCCTTGCTGCTCGTGCTCTCGAGACTTGCCGTTAGTCTAGTAGTCAGGATCGCCATTTTTCTTACCCTGATTACTACACTCGTCGTTCGGAACTATCGTATGTAGGTACAGCCATGTAGCCGTAGAGTAAACGACAGGCAGGTCTCAAAAAAAACCACGGCACCCAGGATTCCCGCGTGGTCCCCCACCGTGGTACTAACTGGGCGGCACTCTGGTTAACTGCGCAGATCGAACGGGATGCGGTGCTTTCAGAGTCCTATGGCGATGGGCTTTTCTTGCTTCAGAGATCGCACGTGATCGTGACTTACGACAGGCCATGCGATGGGTGGCGTCGTCTCTTTTTATCCCCAAACTACGCCTGCGAGATCATGCCACCGGAACGATATCTCACCTCTGCTGGGTGGTCTCTAAATGGACTTATCATGCAAGGCAGTCGCTTTCGTGAAATACCGCGCGTATCTGCTTCAGACGTCAACCTGGAAGCGACCATCAGCAAACACGAGAATTCGGGCTTGCCCCTCGTGATCGAAGGCATGTCCGAGCATCAGGCCTGGCCGACAGGAATGTTCGACACCCAATGGCTCCGTAACAATCTGAAACAGAGTGAGCTCGGTGGTCTAGCTAGATGGTTAGACTGTGGTAACGTCTTGGCTAGAGATACAGGTCAGGAATGTGCATAACCGCCGTGATCTCGAGGTCACCTTTGAGGAGTTTTTGGACCACATAAAGTCTATCCACCAATATGCCAGCGCGGATGGTGAATCATTTACCTTTCCGCCCATCCGCCTGCTAAGTTAATCTGTCCTCCAGAGACGTCACGATTGTATGCCAAGGATTTGGAGTGCCCCCCCGAATGGAAGAAGTGGTTGGATACTACACCTCTGGTTCCCCGTTCGCTCTGTCCACACGGCCCGTCTGATATCATGCAAAATCTTCCAGAACGTGTGAGTACGTTCTACTTGTTCCTTTGGGCACCCTCAACTTCATTCGCAGGCCCGCGTAGAGACTCTGATGTGCTATCTTGGTATAGGAGATACATTCACGCCATGCCACAAAGATCTTTGTGCTTCGTTTGGACACAATCTTATGTGTCATACTGAAGATGACGGTTCTGCCTTTTGGTTCATGACCGACAGTTCTGCCGCTTCGTCTATGGCCAAGTATTTTCAGTCCTTGGGACATGAACTTGATCTGGAATCCCATACGATGTCGATAGATGAATTTGCTGCAGCTCCCTGCGAAACTTATATCACCGAACAGAAGGCTGGTGACCTCGTGTTAGTGCCACCAAGAAGTTGTCATCAGGTCGTCAACCACGGCGGTCTCACGGTGAAGATGTCCTGGTCGCGAATGACGATCAGGAGTACCCAAGTTGCGCTTTATCACGAGATCCCGATATACAGACGGTAAGACGTTGGTGATGAGTGGAAACAGGTGCTCATATTCTCCTTCTAGGGTATGCCGGGCAGAGACTTACCGCATCAAAAGTACCATCCATCATACGCTTCGCCGAAACACTGCCTTGCTTGAGGACTTGGCAAAGGGAAAAGACGGTAGTCCCACCTTGTGCGTATCTTGATTCGAGCGATCTGCTGGTGATAAAGCTAGCACAGTCACGACGTATTTCGGAAGCAACTTGCCAATGACGTGCAGACTTTGCTCGACCTCTTTCGGGTGATAATCATAGAGGAAGGCTATCCCGACCCAGAAACCCTGGACCATGTCATTCGTGATTTCCATCACAACGTATATGATACCGATGGCTACCCTACATTTAGCTGTGATTTCTGTGGCTCTGACATCTTTGTTAGCTTTTTTTGCTGCAAACAATGTTCGCTCTCTGCCCAGAATACATCGAGCGTCAGCGATGGCCTGCACATCTGTCCAGGGTGCTATGCAGAAGGACGCTCTTGTGGCTGTGGGAAGCTTATGGAACCCGTGCAGTGCTGGCCATTGCAAATTTTGTATGGTGATCATAATCGGGCAGTGCGCGCACTTAGAGGTGTTGGCGTCATGGAATTCGATGAGATCACAGACAAGTAAGTTATATTTCTCACCGCTGCTGCTTACACACACTCTTACTTCTCGTTCACACATTAGTGTAGTCTTGGACAATGACGCAACGGGTGTATTTGAGGCAGCAATAAACATCCGACAGTGGCGGGCGGAACACACAGCCAATAAGGTACAGAAGCCGTTATCTCGCGGGAGCTTTGTAATTGAAATATGGCCAGGGCTTATCTCTATGTCACGCAAAGTTGCGGCCTCATGAAGCACAGCGTGAGGTTATTTTGCGTTGCAAGAAATGTCGCAAGGGTCGCTGTTTCGTGCACCTTGCTGAGGCGGGTGTCCACTCATCAGAAGCTATCACCGTTTACAAAAGGTCTCTAGATCAAAGTTCATGGCACGAGTTTCATCTTGCCAGGAAAAAGACAATATCAGCAGACAGGGAAACCATCTTAGCCGCCGAGGTGTCAGGTGACACTTTGTGCCTGACGGGACAAAATCTAGCAATAGTTGCCTTGTCGTTCCGGCACTGCCAACCCTTGAACATAGGTCACACTCAACTCGGCTGGTATGATCGGCTCAAGTCCAATGGAATGGCTGTGCGTACCATTCGCTTGATAAGACCCCAGACTTCCCTAGGACCTGACTCAATCACCAAGGCCCGAAGTCAGGCCGAAGCCATGGATATGTCATTCCCTCTGCGAGATGGCCACGACTGGGGGTCAGCACTTCCCGAAATTTGTCCCGAAGACAGCGCTAGTAATACGCTGGTTGGAGGGTTACCTTCCCCACGAGGTAAATTTCTAGCACTCCGCCCAGAATAACTATGAATACGTCACCAGACACAGATCTCGCGAAGTCGGGGTCATCGGAGCCAACAAGGTCCCAGTCCCCCACAGCTGTAGTGGTCGGGTCTATGAAGCGCAAGGGAACTCTTCTGTTTGATGGACTTGAGCCACCGGGAAGGAGACGAAAGGCGCGCAGTATCATCTGTCGAAAGGAATCTACGTACTGATTTGGGCGGACATGCAGACAGATGCCGGGCATGCAAAGCCGTGTCCTAGAGGTGCTCGCCCATCACGCTCCGCAATATCTGTGAGAAGCGACGAAAAAAGTTCATCTCCTCAATCCACTCAGTCGTCCCTTGAAGGCTCGCTCGTCCAGGCGATCTCCGGAATCGAAGCACTCACTACGACAGTGGCAGAGCAAAACAGGAACATTGAAAAGTTGGTGCAGGACAATGCCGGCCTTCGGGATGAGGTCCGGAGTTTATCGCAAACGGTCAAGTCGTCGACGAGGGATGTGCAAAGGGTCGAATACATTATCTCCAAGATGATAGCCGAGTTAAAGGGCAAGTTTGAGAAAACGTTGGACCGGTCAGAGAGCCACATCCGAGGACCCATGGATCGAATTTTGGAGGAATTGGGAAGAATACGCGCCAATCCTCCAATGCCGGCCTCTGTGCCCAGCGTAGCCGCATATCCGTCAAACACGCCATATGCACCCGAATTCGCAGCAGGCGATCCCGAGTGGTCTTCTCGTGACGGTTACGTTCTTTCCGAGCCAAACAAGCCGCAAGAGAATTGGGAGCAGCATGGACCGCCGGTGCGTAGTATCTATCGCACCCCCAGCATTTGCAAAGCTGACCTTAAAAATCCCTGATGGCCTCCCAGAACAACAAGAAGTACGGCAGGGGGCGGCGGCTCTCGTCCGTTCCGAGGACGCGGGCCGCGGATTTCGGGGTGCGCAGTCGGGGAACAACACCCAACGACCCTATCCCCCGCCGTCATTCCCAGAAGAGGGGTACGGGACTCCGCGGGTTGCAGCAACAGCACACTCTGCGCCGACATCGACACCTCTCGAATCGGCACCGCCGCCGGTGCTGACTCCCGGCGGCTCCGTCCCCGCCAACACTCTGCGGCGCGGCGACGCGCACCACTCTCAAGGACACGCACGCACGCCATCATCACATCCGCCCGCCGTCCAAAGTCCGCCCGCACATCACCCACGCCCTCTATCGTCATCATACTCCCACCCGCACTCCCACCCACATGCTACGGACTCGCAGACATCGCCAGCCCTCCCGTCGACACCGCCGCCGTCTTCCCAGCAGCAGCAGCAACAACAACAACAACGATACCGTCGCGCCACTTATCCACTGGTCCACGACACCCCTCTCTACGACCACGCGGCGCGACTTCCAACCATCGCAACAGCTTGCCACTCACGAGCGCGGCGACGGGCAGGTGCCATGGCAGTCCTCGCCGAGTGACGGTGGCGGGCAGCGCCACAACCACAGCCAGAGATATGGTTCGAGTGCGAGCCGGGGTTATGTCGGGCAAGGACATGCCGATGACGAAAGGCGGCAAGGTTGTTGAAGGGACATGCCCCTCTGTATGGACTCTTGTTACATGTCGCGAGGGAGCCGTGCTCCCTCTCTGTTCTTATTCATAGATACCCTCTCGCCTCGCCTTGTTGCTTTGTAGGCCTGCCTTGAACACAATGTTTATAGCGGGTTGGAATGTACATGAAATGATCGGTCCCAGCAATCATGCGGCGCCAATGTCCCCTACTAGCTATCAAACATTAACAACTGTGCCATCGTCCCAGGTGCCTGTCCTAAGGGACTTGTCGAGTCCCGATATGATCAAATAGTTGTCATTAAAGCGAGCATGCACACCAGCGAGGACCGATTAGAGAAGTGGGGTATTTAAGGAAGGGTGGTAAATTGTCATGGAGAGACAACGGACGGGTTGAATAATGCAGGTGGATCTCGTGAAGCATGGAGTATAGGAGCAAGTGAGTTAGATCGCCAGGAAGAAACCTCGTGAAGGAATTGAAAAGGTGGGGCCGCTCAGCCACAGCTACATGTCAGGATTTTCCAAAAGGTGCTTGTCTCCTGTGGCGGCTCGCCACCCTGTGCGGCTCTGTCGTGCGACATACCAACGTCGCCCGCGCGTGCGCGTACTTGGCTGACGGCCGGTGGTGCCGCGGGGGACATCATGGGGGAGGCTCGACCGTACTGTTGCTGGTTGAATACATCCTCGGGCACTTCCCCGCGGGGGTATTCGAAGCCACCAGAAGCATAAGGATGCTGCGGGCTCTGGTTGCGATGGACGGCTGATACCGGGACGTTGACGTGAGCTGCGGTTGAAAGAGGGGTGGTTTGCCCCGGAGTATTGCTGCTGACCGGGGCAAGCAATTGGCGGAGCCTTGGGATGAAGTGTTGAGTATGCGACGTGAACTGTCAAGGGAGGGGGATCACCTTGGATGCTCTGCGACGTTCGGAATCGAGGCGTTGAGGATCTCTTCGACGATCGGGCTGAGGTGAGAGAGGGGTTGCCGAGTTTGGGACTTGTGAGAGCATCTGACTCTTTGTTTGCTAAAGGGAGAGGTGAGGACCGATCCGGACGGGACGGGACGGACGGGGGCAGAGGGGGACACTTACTGCGACGGCTTCCCAACCACGACCGCCGTTCAAGACGTTCCAATCGTAAACGCCATCGTCCAGGTCGTTGTTGTTCTTCATCATCTTTGCAAACAATTCACGGAGGAAATCATAGTCGGGCGTTTCCTCAAAGCCGAGTTTCCGGACATAATTGAGATAAATGCCGAATTCCTCTGGAGAGGAGGGTCACGTCGCGAGGCGCCAAATGGGGGGGGGGGGGGAGGGGATGACACTTACCAGGGAAGCCTTCGCAGAGTTCCTTTATAGCCGTCGACTGCTTCTCTCACCGATCTTCTCGTACTTCTGCTTGTTTCGTGGCCGCTTTGAGCCCCTGCCAGGGCAAGCTTCCCCGAAGGAAGTACATGAAAACATGTCCGAGCGACTCGAGATCATCCCGTCTGGATTGTTCTGTCGACGGAAAAGGTCAACGAGATCCAGATCCAGAATGACGAGTCGGACCTCTTCCAAGGTGAGTGTTGATGCTCATGTAGCGCGCCCGTTCCGCTCAGACTCTTGCGTTCTCGATACGGTATGTGTTGCTTCGTCTTTGGATCGCGATATGCTTGGCCATACCAAAGTCCACGACGTGTAATCACTGCTCGACTCTGAACGGATCGATTCACACAACAAAAGAAGAGCGACGCGCACCATTCGCAGCCTTGGTCCCCGGTCGACCAACAAGGAAGTTAATCCGGTTTGATGTCACGATAGATCAATTCTTTTCTGTGAATCGTTTTGTACGCGCGTGATCTGCCATGGCTCACTCATCAGACCTGTCGCATTCCAGAGGTCAAGGGTGACGTGCCATTTGCCGTGCGGACATGCACACCGTCTTGATCGTGAACTTGCGTCCACACATATCGAACAGGTCCTCGAGGCTCGGCCCTAGCAGATCGATGACCAAGATGTTGTGCAAACCCTCTTGACCGAAATGATAGATCTGCGGAATGCCAACTGGCAGGTTTCAGGACAAAGCGCACCCCACAAATGTCCGCAAGAAAAAAAACAAAAGGCGACGCACGACACCCGTTTAATATGCGATACGAACCGGCACTCGTCGCGAAGTTGAGGAGCTTCTGCCTTTCGGGGTTCCTACAATCGGTCGTGTTGTTAAACGGGGCTGCGCAGCGACAATGACGCGTCACGCACAAAATTTGATGGCACGCTCTGAGAGTTGAGGAGGTTGACGCCTGACGTCAAAGACGAGCAAGGTCAGGTAGGGCCATGGGGCTCGATGTAAACAAAGGGGGAGAGGGGACGTACCTCGAAGATGACACCGAACGAGCCCTCGCCTTTTTCTTGCCGACTCTTTGTAATGAACGCCGACGACGTTCTGAGTCGAACTCGTGCTGCCATGGGTGTGTGCGACATCTGAGGAAGG